>BPLQ01001583.1:0-19645 GCA_021605075.1 Caerostris darwini
CAAAATGAGACTTTTATTGTATTCACATGCATTTTTAGAAATTAAAATTTAAATCATAATTTTAAAATATATATTTAAAGTTTTTTGTGTTTGTCAATTTAAGCATTCTACTATTGTACATTAAATATTTTATAATACTATAAAATATTTAATTTTTAGCATTTTTATATTTAGCTTTTTTTCCATGTGAAAGTTTTTACGCATTGTGTGTGTGTCTGTTTTTACGAAGTTTTAATATTTGAAAAGAGATATTTTATACAAACAGAATTTCATAAAGATTTGTTTAATTCTGTAACAACTGATTTGTATCTTACATCGGTCAATTAATTTCCGAATTAATTTTCTAATTTGCAGAATAACGATCGTGTTTGTAGGTAATTGGTGTAATCATTTTCATTAATCATTTCATTTGTAATCAAATATAAAAGGTAATTAATCGTTGAAATAAAACTAATTTTTACTTTTGTCTATGTTCCAATTATTTATTCAGATAAAAGGCGAATTTCAGTTGCTTCGCTTAGCTGAAGAATTCTAAAGAGCAAAATGCTAAAGGATTCTGTTTAAAACTGCTAAAATGTATGGGTCACAGTGCCACTGTTTTTGCTGCTCATTTATACGTGATTTATTATTCTTTCTTCGTATATGTGCTTCTTGCAATTCTCATCCTGTCAAGGAGGTTATGGGTGGGGTTACATTTCATCATGCGCCGATCTACTTTCTCCAACGGATATAGAGAGTTTTAAGTTGGGAAATAAATTATCTTATGACTTAAAGGAAAACATTGCAGGTTTAACAGTCTTAAAATGAAACGCATGCAACCATATAATAAATGATGAATGAGTGTGTGGAATGCGCATTCCTTGTAGATGTCCCCCGTTGTCTAAATGAATTGAAATCTGATTTGCAAAAACATGACCAATTAAACCAGGTTTACTTTTTCCACAAAACTCATTTTAAAATAATCATTCTGCCAAGGAACATTTCTAATCTGATTTTTTTTTTTTTTTTTTTTGTCGTCTTCAATCAAAAATCGAACCATTTCCAATTTTATACCTGTCTTATGTATTATACTGTACAATTTATTTTGGATTAAACAAATGTAGGTTATTTTCTCTGCAAATAGCAATTCATAATTGTTTATTAATTAGATTTTTATTGAAAATTTAAATGGGTTAAAATATGTGCACTAATAATGTTTGTTTCCTCTAAACTTATCGCTCGGGCCTTCTTTTCAGCACAGACTGCTACTATGATTTAATTATTTCTGTATATTCGGATCTATGTGGCAATTTTCCGTTTCCAGTAAAATTGAATATTCTATCACGAAAGGAATTTTCTAACCATTGATCGACCCTTTTCGAATTTTATACATGTCTTCTGTGTTTATAACATGTGTAGATTATTTTCTCTTCAAATAATCATTCAAAATCGCTTATTAATTAGATTTTTAAGAACAACTTAAATGGGTTGAATGTATAGATAATGTTTAATTGCTTCCTCTGTATTTATTGCTCGTACCATTTCAGAACATACTCCAACTAAGATATAATTCTTTTTGTATATTCATATCTATTCGGCAATAATCTTTTCCGATACTACTGAATAAGCCATCAAGAAGCATGGAATGAATTTTCGGACATTCGATAATATAGCCTAACAAAAATAAAATTTCTAATGAACATTAAACATGTGAATTTTTTCAGTAAAAGAAATTTTATAATTCTATACTAAGTCTCTGTTGTAGAAGGATGCATTTTATAATAGAAAAAAAATGTTTCATTTTATTCACGCATGCTTGGTCTCTTGCAATTTGGATAGAATTAAATTAACAGCTACTTATCCCATAAGTCTAATAATACGGCTAAAATTAAATGCTATTATGCTAATTGTGATATCGCTGGTAATTGTGGTTAAATTTACAATGTTATCAAAAGTATCCGCAGTGGAAATCTTTTTTCTAACAGCAATTTGCATCTCATTTGAATCGATTTGTTTACAACAAATTTCCGTTTGCAAAATCTCCAATGTAACCCTCTATATTATAAGAATTGCAACAAAACTTATTTATATTCTTTTGATACTAATTTTTATAATTTATTAAATAACTATAGCAATAATCTGCTCGTTGGTAAATTACCCCCAAAAATATCTTTATTCCTTAATATGAAATTATTCCTTATTATTGTTGACTTATACATTTATTTCTCTTTTTTTATGTATTGCTTGAAATATGGACTTAGATTAAAAATGGAGAGATTCAATTTGTAGAGTTTTATTGGAAATATATCTCCAAAATTTTTCTCATGGATTTTGAATTAAAGAAAAAAAAATTTCTATTAAAATTGATTCCCTGCTAACTTACATGTTGGGTTATCGTATTCCGGTCTCCTGGACATAAACATTCGCCGCTACTATGGGAGATATGTACCCGATTCAACTTTATCCAGATTGCGTAAAGTAGTCTCTGCATCATACACATATAGTATTCTGATTCAAACTTGAGAAAACATACTCCATGCTGACATAAGTGGAATATAATCCTGATTTTTGATACGTGGAAGCACAAAGGAAGGATATTCCAGCCTAGAGATGCAACCTGAAAAAATAAAATATACTCGGAAACTTTCTGTTCGGTATCGATTTTCAAGTTAGTTATATATTACATGTATTACTATATATATTTTTCTTCTTATTCTACTAGGTAGACAGCAACATTTAGGCTAAATACAAGAACCCACGTGGTGTCAAGTTAGGAGAGTACAGCCGCAGTTGAGGTGGACAACCTGTAGGTAGAAGTTTTGCTTGACTCTGTGACGTTGCCATTTTAAGGGATAGGTTGACAGCACAACATTCAACGCTCTACAGTCATATTTGACTGGGATCTACGGATTAAGTGGATTCCGAACCACTACAAACATTCCTGGAACCAGCCAAGACATGACACAAAATCGAAACCTGCGGCACTAGCAATAGAACGCTAATCACTCGACCATCAGTATCCCGTATTCCTAAAATGATTTAAATAAAACTATTTATAAATTAAACAGCATCCAAAAATTTTAGGTAAGTTATTATGCTATTTTAAAGATATTGTTAAAAATATTACTTACTCTATTAAAATAAAAATGTTTAATTCAAAAATTAATCATTTCACTATTAAAATTCTATTCTAATAAGTAGTTCTATTAATTACCTTTTAAACCATGATCAGTGGTTATCGAGACTCGTATTTCAAAATCAACAAACCAATTTTGAAAGATTTTAATTTTATTTGAAATTCAGTTTCACGAAAATCCCAATTGGGTTAAATTTTCTTATCAATTATAAATGTATTCTATTTTATTTATTCGTGTCTACTTTGACAATTCTACTAATGAAATGAAATGAAGTAACTTTTATTGGATAGAACTTTATATAAAGGCATTTGCAGCAAATTCTTCAAACTGTTATAAAAATCGTGAGTTGTTCTAAATGTGATAGTGAGAAAAACATTTTCTAAGAAGGAACTACAATAACATATTTAAAAAAAATGGCTGAAAAGAGTGTCTCGACTGCGAATGAAAATACCTTTTTGTGTGACGTGTGCGGTAAAAGATTCTCTCAAAAAAGAAAATTGAAAAAGCACTTGGTCTGCCACTCGGGATCGAAGCCTCACGCGTGCCCCATATGCGAGAAAAGATTCGTGAGGAAGGATGCATTAAAGAAGCATTTGTTAATTCATGATGGGGAAAAATCTCACAAATGCGAAATATGCGGAAGACGGTTTGTTCATAAGAGCCATCTGCAACGCCACATTCTTACTCATACAAAGGAGAAGCCTCATAAATGTTCTTTGTGTGGAAAAGCCTTTGCCAGTTCATCAGTTTTGAGACGACATTTGAGAACCCACACGAAAGAAAAGCCTTACTCATGTGAGCTGTGCAATGGGGGATTTTCTCATAAGAATGATTTGCAAAGACATTATCGCATCCATACAGAGGAAAAACCGTATGTGTGCGACACATGCCGAAAAGGATTTTCCCGAAAAGATGCTCTATCATGTCACATAAAAACTCACACAAAATAAAAATGTTAAATTTTTTTGTATGGGTGCATAATGCTGTTTTATGAAAAGCGCCATTCAAAGGAAATTGAAGCTTCATTACAAATACGGCATGATTTGTATGTATACATTTGTCATTTAATGTATTATTTTTAAAATTTTACTATGAAACCTTCTTCCTTTTTATCATAAATGTTGCTTTTATTCAAGTAACGTGTGTGGAATTTTAAACACATGAAATAATTTTATCTGATTCTATTGAATGTTGAATGCACAACGTATTAGTTTAGGTTATTGGAGGAATTAATAGAATTAAAATATAATTTTTATGTATTAGACAAGTAAATAAAGATGTTTTATATAAAGCTGGAAGGAATTTGTACAAATTGAAACTTTTATTGTATTGATATGAATTGTTGGAAATGAAAATTGCAATAGGTATTTTAAAATGTATATTTAGTGTGTATGTCGGTGAATTAATTTAAGCTTACTTTTTATAACGTAGAATATTTAAATTTATCATTTAACACTTTTATATTTGGTATGTTTAATTATGTGTAAGTTTTTAAGTATAATTATATTAAGTATATTAATATTTGAAAATGTGTATTTTAAGCAACTAAAATTTAACAAATATATTTGTTTATTTCTGTAAAAAACAGATTTGTTTAGTATAAGGAATAGTCATCTTTGGTGATATTTTTTAGTTTGCAGTATAATGATTGTATTTCTAAATAATTGCTGTAATAAATTTTTACAGACAATTTATTTGTATTGAAAAAAACGTAATTAATCGTTGAAATAAAACTTTCGTTGAATCGTTGAAATATTTTTACTTTCGGCTATGTTTGAATTATTTATGTCGTTAAAATGCTATTCATGTGAATTTACAGTTGCTTCACTTAGTCTACTTCTGTAAAAGACTTAAGAATTCTGTTTAAAAAAGCTGAAACGTATGGAACACAGTGCTAATATTTCTACTGTTCATTTATAAACGATTTCTTCTTTGTTCCTATATTGTGCGTCTTACAATTCTCATCCTGGGAAGTGGGAAATGAGTGAGATGATATATCATAATGCCCTGTTTGATTTTCTTCAGTGAATATAGACAGAATAATTTATTTTCTATCTTAAAACTATGATTTAAAAGAAAATATTGCAGGTTTTGTGATCTCAAAATGAAATACATGCAACCAAGTAGTACATGATTAATCAGTCTGAGCATTGCTCATTCCTTGTAGAAGTTCCCCGTTGCCTAAATGAATTGAGTCCTGATTTGCAAAGACATCAACAATAAACCATGTTTAATTTTTTCACCAAACTCTGTTGAAAATAATCATTATTCCAAAGCACATTTCTAATCAGAATTTTTTTCTGTCATCAATCAAAGATCGAGCCTATTCGAATTTTATATATATCTTTTGTTTATGCTGTATAATATTTTTCATTAAACATATGTAGATTATTTTCTCTTTAAATAGCAATTCAGAATTGTTTATTAATTAGATTTTTAATGAAAAACTAAATGGATTAAAATATGTGTATGTCTGTTTACTATAAACTTATCGCCCGTATACTTTCAGCTCAGACTTCCGCTAACATACAGTTCTTTTTGTATATTCAGATCAAATAAATCAATTCCTCAATAATCCGTTTCCAATATAACTGAATCAAAACGCCATCAAAAACGCGTAATTTTTTTTTCGGACCATCGATAATATAGCCTAAGTAAATAAACCATTTAAAAACATTTTAAATATAATTTAATAAAATAAATTTTACAATTTTATCCAAATTTTAATAGTGGATTGTTGCATTTTATAAGAGAAATAATAGTCGAACTTTTCATTTCATTCGCGAATGCTTTTGTCTCTTGTATTATGGATCGCATTCAGCTAACAGCGACTCATCCCGAAACTCTAGTATTACAGTTAAAGATAAGTGTTGTAATGCTAGTTGTGATATTGCTGTTAATTGTGGTAAAATCTATAAGGCTATCAAAACTAGTAGATAGCGCACTTCTAGCAGCAATAAAATATATACCACTAAATATTTATTTCGCTGATTTACATCTCCAATCTAATCTATTTGCATATCATCGTAATCGATGTGTTTTCATCTTATTTCCATTTGTAAATTCTCCAATGTAGCCATAAGTAGTAAAAGAAGTGCAACAAAACATAAAGTTCTTTTCATTCTAATTTGCTCGCGGATAACTTACCCAAAAAAGCAATTAAATATATGAATCTCCCAACTCGAAACAAAATAATAAAGGAATTGAATGGAATTTTTTTTCTTTTTTGCTGATGTTTCTTATCGCATTTGGTCGACAACAGTCGACATCTACCCATAACAAGACTACGAAACCTTGTGTACTTAGACCGGCGAGTCATGATAAAGTGTAAAAAATGCAGCTACTTCTAAAACTTGCGGCACAAAGACACGGGGCACCCTAAGGGAGAAGTTCTCGAGAGACCTCAAATCCACGCAAACTTGTCGAAATTTTCATTTGAAATATTTGTGAAATGCTACTGTGTCCGAAAAGTAAGACCAATACTCAATTTAAAATTCCCGGGGCTTATGGTTTTTTTTTTTTTTTTTTTTTTTTTTGGGTGGGGGGCACGACCCTTGACATTTGTGTGAAATTGAAGTCAAAATATTCACTAGTGTTTCAGCGGTTGTTGTTTCAGTTACGGTTGCGGTTATTGTTTCAGTTACGGTTGCGGTTATTGTTTCAGTTACGGTTGGCTTTAAGAGAGCTAAAACTGATTTCGGCGATTTTTGAAATGTCTGAATTCATTGAGCAAAGAACTTGCATTAAATTTTTTTTTACGGTAACGTATAGAATGTTGCAGAAGGCATTCGGCGAGCAAACTATATCAGAAAGAAATGTTTACAAGGGGTATAAATAGTTCAAAGAAGGCAGTGAACGCGTTGAAAATGAAGACCCTCTGGTCGACCCTCAACCTCAACCGACGAAGCTCACGCCCAAAAATTTAAAGATTTGTTTCTTGCGAACCATGAATTTACAATTAGAGACCTTGCTGATGATGTTGGAATTTCAAAAGCAACGGTCAATTCCATTTTGGGCCTCAAACGCGTCAAATCTCGATTGATACCAAAAATCCTGAATGCGCCAGCTCACACTGCATTGATTCTTAGTGACTTTTTCGCTAAAAGTGAAACCCATAGCGTTCCACAACCCCCGTATTCACACCTTGCGATTTCTGGCTATTCCCTAAACTCAAAAGACCACTCCGGGGATACCGTTTTGAGTCTGTTAAAGCGATTCAACGACGCGCGCTTTGAAGGCCATCTCTGCCGATGACTTTTTAGTACGAATTGTGGATTGAAAAAAAGCTCTCATAAGTGCATTGCGTCCGGAGGGGAATACTTTGAAGACGATGAAATAAATTTGGAAGAATGAATAAAGAGTTTTTGAAAAAAAAAATAATTGGTCTGTCTTTTTGGGCACAGTAGTAAGACAACTGTATTAAGTACATTTCAGGTAAGATTTTTGTATATTGAGAAGGATCAAGTTCATTTGGTGTCAAAAATTATTGCAATTTAAAAAAAAAACAAAAAAAAAACCCAACAAGCTAGCATATTGAATATTATTTTCTTTAGTTTTAGTACTTTTAAAGCTTAAATAATTTCAAAAGTTACAAGATTAATCCCAGCAATGAGAAATTCAAGAAATTCATCTTTTTGAATATGTCATTATTTCCATTTAAAAAAAATCTGCATCGCTAAAATATTCGGAATCTTCATAAAGTTTTTCTATATGGAAAATAAAAATTTCCGTTCTGCTGTTTAAAGCAACAGATGATAAACTATTATCATGAGAAAGTCATCAATCACAACAGTATTACAATAAAGATCGAATGGCTGGATAAACTGAGGAATAAAGTATGCTAATGTTTACTGAAACGTTCACCCAATTTTACTCAGTGAGTAAAGATTAACTTGTAACCTGGCATTAGGAGATTTCCAAATTACAGAAGCTTTCAGCGTTTCACCGCATGTCAAGCTTAGATTCTATGTTGCAGTTATTTTTTTAATATGATCTGGATTAATGCAGGCAGACCTAAATTATAAAACTTCAAATAAAATATTTTATATTAAATTGTTTTAAAGGATATTTTAGCATGGATACTTATCAGACAAATATTAAAATTTTCTTTTATTTATGAAATACAATTTTACCTTTTGTGTTCAGTTACTTACACTTCATAGTAAGATACTCAAAGTCTGAAAATTTCGAATACTTTTTGAGGGAATTTTGATTTTATTTGATATCAATCTGAGCTAAAATTATACTGGAATAGAATTTCTTTTCCAAAAATAAGAGTAAAACCTTTTTATTTAATTGTTATCATTTTTAACACTTGAAAAATAACTAAAGAACTATTTATTATTAGACAGAAAATTTATATGAGTGTAAATAATGCATTTTCTTAATAATGATATAAAAATGGCTTCCCTTTATTATTTTAGTAGATACAGGAAGGAATATAACATATTATTATTCTCACCCAACCGACATTACAGATTTTTTTTTTTTATATCCAACATAATCAAACATCTTTTTCTAATAGTAGTAGTAGTAATGTCGAATGTAAAAATCAATGGCTATATTCTTGTAGAATTTCACTCCTAAAACTTACTTTGATGCAAAATATGATTTGGGTAATTGACGAATATTCGTAAATAAATCGCCGTGAAAGATTTTAATCTTCTATCATAAATTTTCATAGAGAGTATTAACGCTGTTTCTAATACTCAAAATATCAATTTTGTATTTCCAAACATTAAATATTAAGAGGATTTTTTGCGACCTGTTTTTTTTTGTTTATGCCCCTGTCGGCCGTTTTGCATCTGCATACGACGGTGAAGTCGAAGCTTTACGTATTGCCCTAACTCAATTGCAATGCCGAACAGAACAATTTTCTAGAGCAGTCATCCTATCTGACTCTAAGGCAGACCTTTTGGCAATCAATTCCTCCCTCGCACCTCGGTCTACTTCCATCTAAAATTGCATCTCTTCTCTTGAAGACCTTGTCTCAAAGGTCAACGATGTCGTTCTGCATTGGTTCCCAGGCGGTTGTTTGATCCTGGATAATGAGAAGGCGGATTCTCTTGCCAAGAAAGAAATACCATCAACCAAACATTTTGCAAAGACAACTCTTTTCACTCGATGAAACTGATGATCCGAGACTTTTTCCGGAACTCTCTATCTGATAATTTCCGTGAAGGCAACTCATCTAAAACCTGGTTTAACTTTATTCTAAAAATCCTTGATCAACCCAGGTTTAAAGCAGTTGGCCTTTTCAGATTCCTGATGGAACATGATTGTTTGGCCAATCACCTTTTCCGAATGAGAGTATTTGAAAGCACAAAATGCATGCTCTGTAATCTGGGAGAGGACATGGATTCATCCCTCCTTCCTGTCTACCCTGCACTTGTTTCCTCTACTGCAGGGATGGGCAAACTACGGCCCGTCGGAAGGTTCTATCCGGCCCGCGGATAGAATTTTAATTTGTCGGTCCGAGGCAAATTAAAAAATATATATTTATATATTATATATCCATCTCCTTTTCTACTTTGATGAAATATTATTTTTTTTCTTCCTTTTTTTTCAAAGGAGTGATGATCTTTTTACTTTCTATATTTTTGTTCCACAAAACATAAATGGACGGAAATAGCAAGCACAGATAGCTTTCAATCGGTAAAGTGTTAAAAGCGGAAGTTTTTTACTATTTATAGCTGTAGATTGGCGCTTTACAAATCATTATCGAAAGTAAGTTTCCAAAATTCAATATCTCACGCCCAGAAAATCAGTGCTATGTTTGCTCCATCTTATATATGTGAGCAAGTGTTTTCAACTATGAACTTTAGAAAGAATTATTTCAGAAGTAGACGGACAGATGAGCATTTAACCTCGTTCCTTAGAATCAGTACATCTCACTTCGAACCTCAATATAAGGAACTTTTAGAAATGAAATCGCAATTTCATTCATCTCATTAACATATTTAAATTGTAATACTTGTATATTGTTTTTAAAATTTTGGAAAAATTTATCTTGGCCCGCCAAACTTTATTTTTTTTCGATTTTTGGCGCGCGACCGAAAAAGTTTGCCCATCCTTGCTCTACTGTGTATGGTCGTTACAGGATGGATGTGCTAGACATGCCTTATATGCTAAACATGTCCCTATGCAATTTCCTTCGCGGCCTGTTGGTCAATTGGCTAGCGCTATGTTATTTGGTACCATAGTCTTCAGTTTCGAATTCTGTCTGTGTCATGGTTGTTTGTTAATGGTTCGGAATCCATGTTAAAATGTAGGTTCCGGTCTAATTAGTCTAACGTGTGCACAAAATGGCCGTAGAGCGACAAACCAACTTAGTTTCTCGTTGTTGTTAATTTTTTAAGAATTCCATGTCTTCTTTTTATTTTATTGCTTATTGTAATCTGCCATTAGAAATTAAAAAAAAAAAAAAACATTAAACAATTTTTCACGAACCGATTAAAAGGCAAGTCACTATGAGTTCCCTCTGTTCTGTTATTTAAATTTCATGCCACATCAGAGGTAAAAGTCCCCCGAAACTTTCATTCCATTTTTGGGAGATTCAGATTTTACTTGGAATTTATCTCAACCAAAACATATTTCGTAGAATTAATTTTATAAATATAGAAGCACTACGTTTTTTATTAATTTATTGCTATTTTACAGTTAAGAAAATGAAATGAACTGAAGGAAATTTGCTGTCAGTCAGGAAGGATAAACGAGTGTATTTAAAGGAAACACTTCGTACCGATGCATCTATTCTCATCGTATTAGATAAACAGTGTGTTTTATCCTGTGAATCCAGAACTAAAAGTAATGGCGGAACTTGGTGGCTCAACTGCAGAGAAGAATTCACTTTTGTGCGGTGTTTGTGGAAAACGATTTTCTGAGAAACGGAAGTTGAATCTGCATTCACGTTGCCATTCGGGAGTAAGGATTCATGCGTGTGACGTGTGCAATAAAAAATTTCTTCGTGAGTGGAATTTTAAGAAACATTTACTAATTCACGAGGGACAGAAATCGCACGAGTGCGAAATATGCAATAAAACTTTCAGTCGAAAGGGTCATCTACAATGTCACATGGTTACTCATACGAAAGAAAAACCTCATGCATGCCCTCTGTGTGAAAAAGCGTTTGGACGGGCATCACATTTAAAGTTGCACCTGAGGACTCACACGAAAGAGAAGCCTCATTCGTGTGAACTGTGCAATAAGGCATTTTTTCGGAAGCATCATTTGCAAGTACATTACCGCATCCACACTGAAGAGAAACCATACGTGTGCGAAGTATGTCAGAAAGGATTTTCCTTAAAAAGTAATTTAACTGTTCATTTGCGTATTCATTCTGCAGAAAAGCCCTTTGCGTGTGCTGTATGTCAGAAAGGATTTTCTCAAAAAAACATTTATCGCGTCATGAGAGAACTCATACAAAACAAAGATGTAAGAATTCATCATGAAAACCTTTCCTCAAAATAGACTTTGTATTTTAAAAATGAGATTCATAGGTAATTTTACTTTCACGACAAATACGGAGATATTAATTATTCGTATGCATTTCATCTCATGTATTGTTTTAAATATTTTTTCTATCAATGTTATTTTTGTCTTTATGTATAAAGTTTAATCTTTGCTTTGGACTGTTGAATATGAGTAAGAGAAAGTATTTTATGCTGCTTAAGCTGTGTGAATGAGTAAGAACGAACGACGAGCAGCTTTTTCTGTATAAATCTGAAAAGTTTCTAAGCCATATTTGCAAAATTGTATTGTACTATAATTACAGTAGTTTTTTTATTGACACATTCTTTTGAATATCGATAATTTATGTGCCTGATTTATATATATATATTTTTTATATTTAATATGTATACAAGTGTATTTTTAAACTTAATCTTTACTTTTATTAATATAACATTTTTCTTTACTATTCATTATTTTTAAAATAAGATTTTAATCAATTGATGGCTTTTATGTTTTACTATTAGATGTTTAAGGTATATTTTATATACATAATATTTAAATAAATATGAATTAATAATTGACTTTTCCGGTAATTCTTTTAAATTATTGGGCAAATCTTTTCAGAAGATATCTTAAAATTTTCTGAAGAAATATTGTATTTTCTCATCATTTGTACAGATCTGTGATGTTGTGTAAAAATATTTTAAATAAAGACATTTATTCCTTTTTTTTTTTATATATTATATATTGTGTTTGTTAAGATACTTTCAATAGAAATTACAGTTGATTCATTTGTCTGTGTGAAAAGTGCGAATTTCTGCTTTAAACGCTCATATGTTTATGGCAGAAATACGCGGTTTTATTGTATATTTGTAAACATTAATTACTTCTTATTTGTATATGTACAATACCTGACCTGAAAGACATGAGTGTCAGAAATTTAACGGGATGTAGTAATGTGTAATGATACATTCAGTTCGTGTAACATTTGGTAAAATTAAATTTTAAAAATTAGATATTTAATAGTACCAATAAACACAGATCTGAATTTTTAGATATGGATAAATTTTTTGAAATGAGTCATATAAAAAATAAAGATCAAGTATTGAATAATTATATCTATCTAATTCTTTAATTTGATTTAAAGTAACTATTAGAGATTAATAGAAGCAATTATATTTTTAATTACAGCAAATATAACTTTCATTTTATACAATTAAAATATATTTTCTATTTAAACACATATTCTAACGTAATATTTACTATGGATATAATTATACATAAAATATTTGTAATGTTGCTAATATTTATGGCATGATATTCGAATTTTGTTATATTCATTCTTTAATGTCGCTTGAGCCAGTCACTAAATTTCATCACTACAACAATAAAAGTGTTGAGAGGGTACTTTAAGAATATTATATGAACAAATATATTGTTTTTCTCTTACAGCTCCAAAACACATTTTAAATATTAAATTTATTTATTCAGTAAGCAAATTGTTCTAAAATATGGTTACAAGGTGTTAATTCAGGGTTACTAGTCTGAAGGTGTCATAAAAGAAAAGTTACCCCTTTATCATTATGAATAGTAGGCATATTGTGTTTTAAATTTCACTTTGCTAAAGATATTAAATTCTAGAATCTTCTGGCAGATTAATGAAATTCACATGAGCATCATCATTATTAAAATCAATTTATTAACAAATGTTTGTAGCGTTTCATGTGTTACTAAATCAATTGTTGCAGACATAAGCTATTTCATGTCATCAAAATTGCGAGCCTTTTGCTAAAACTCATATTAAAAAAACTTAAACAAAATTGAACGAATCCATGGAGTTCTCCATCAAGTTAATAAGAATGTGTTCTTGAGCTTTTAGTTTTGCCGAATGATTAATTTGTATGTGTATATTTCTAACTACGGGCTGACATTCAGTGTAAAATTAATTCTTTTAAATTACTTATTTTAATTCTTTTAAATTTCGATAAATTTGTATCTTTCGATTTTGATCAATCTTTTTAAAACATAGTCGCTTTCGATTCAACAAATTAGAAAAGTAGATTTCTCATTAAGCACCACTTTAGCAAAGTAATTCGCGACGTTCTCTTGCTATCTAAGTAGAGAAACGCGTGAATGTTGGTAGTACAAAAAGAGTCCCAAAACAACTATTGATAGTGTGGATACATTACTTTCATAACAACATTTGGAAATAATTTTGGATCAATACCCTTTTCTCAATATAAACCACTAATTGTGGAATGTTTTAGGTGGGGCAACGAATACAGATAACAGGAGATATTTTTACCAATAACGATTTGTAATGCATAAATTTAAGTTTATGCAGTATTTTTAATCATCTATTTTTATTTCAAACTATCACCATTAAAGATTTTTTTTTTTTTTTTTTCTCTTTTCGCAAACTATAATTATTTAGTCTGTTATATAAAATTCCTAAAGGAATGTAAATGATTGCAGTTCACACTTTCTTAAAAGAGGTAGTTTTCCAGAATTAGGGTCTATTCTGGGATGTTATCTCATTAAAGAAGAAATATAACAAAGAATTTTGATAAGAAAGATAACCCCAAGGAATTTAAAACAGAATTTGAAGATTGATACTTTTGATTTGTTTTAAACTATTTTTAAAATTAGTAATGTGAGAGCAAACATCCAAACCACTGCTTAAAAAATAATTTGATTGTAAATTCGACCAAATATACAGTGATATATATATATATATATTAAAAGAAATATCATATTAGTTCAAAAGCCAGACTTTCATGAACTTTATTCGATTTAAGTATTGAAAAAAATATTCAAATGGAAAGAACATGTTCATTTTTGGCCAAATTATTCTGCAATCTAAATCGAAACATCTAAAGTTGTTAGTTATAATTTATGTTTGATTTACCAAATATAATCATAACTGGTCTAAATTCTGATTAAGAATACGTTTTATTAAAGGCATAAAACTCAATAGACACCAGATTTTAATATAGAGGAGAAATTAAGTAATCGAAGACACTTAGCATTGAATAAATATTGAATAGGATTTCTAAGTCGAGTTTTTTAAGCGACTTTTTAAATATTTTCTCTGCAAGATTGGTAGTTTAAAATTATATTGATGTAATTAATGCTGAACTTTTAAAATCTCTAATAAACAAAATTGTTCGAAATACATTGACTATTAGCCAAAAAAAAAGGGCCACGAGAATGAATTAAATGTGCTCAGATATGCATCCAATTGATATAACTTATTGATTTATTTTAATATGTATTGATCGAAATATGGACTCGAACTAAAAATGGAAATATTCAGTTTGAAGAGTGTTTTATGGAAATGCGTTCTCCAAAATTTTTCTCAATGAATTTAAATTAAAGAAATAAAAATGTTCTTTCAAAATTGATTCCCCGTTAACATACACGCTACATCTTCGTATTCCTGATTCATGGAAATAAACATTCACCATTACTACGGAAGATGTGTAGCCGATTCAGCTTTATCCAGAGTGCTTATAATAAAAATCATTCACCCATATTATTCTACTATTACTAACACTATTAAAATAAAAGTGTTTATATCAAAAATTAAAAAAAATTTCTTCTACAATCTTATTCCAATCTGCAGTTCTATAATTATCTTATATCATGATCGAGTTCAAAATCAACAAACCAATTTTAAAAGATTTTAATTATATTTGAAATTCAGATCCACGAAAATCACAATTAGGTTAAATTTTATTTTCCAATATAAATTTAATCAGACTATCAGAAGATTTTAATTATATTTGAAATTCAGATCCACGAAAATCATAATTAGGTTAAATTTTATTTTCCAATATAAATTTAATCAGATCTATTTATTCATTTTTACTTTGGCAGTAGCCAACGGCCATACCATGCTGAATATACCGGTTCTCGTTAGATCACCGAAGTCAAGCATCATTGGGCGCGATCAGTACTTGAGTGGGTGACCACCTGGGAACACCGCGTGCCGTTGGCAAATTTGGGACCTGAATGGCCGAGGCTCTGGCGCTCGGTGCCACAGGTTTCGGGTTCGAATCCCGGCGGTGCCATGGATGTTTTGTAGTGGTTCGGAATCCACTTCAAGCCGTAGGTCCCGGTCTCATATGACTGTAAGAGCGTCGTGGAGCAAAAGTCAGGCTTCTACCTACGGGTGCTCCATCACAACAGAAGCTGCTTCCTTCCCCTTTAATCATGAGCACGTGTGGGCTTGGCCAGCCAAGTGGGATAAGAAACAACAACAACAACTTTGGCAGTTCTAATAATGAAATGAACTGAAGTAATTTTTATCCAACAAAACTTTATATAAATGCATTTAATGGCAAATTCTACAAACCATTGTAAAAATCGTGTCTCTTTCTGATTGGTATTGTGACAAAGTAATTTCTTCTCAGAAGCGAATATAATAACAAACTGTGCAAAAAATGGCTGAAAACAGCGATTCGAATGCAAAGGAAAATACTTTTTTGTGCGACGGTTGCAGGAAAAGATTCTCTCAAAAAGGCTGTTTGATGCAACACTTCGTCTGCCACTCAGCCTGGAAGCCTCATGCGTGCCACATATGCAATCAAAGATTTGCGAGAAAGGGCGAATTAAAGCAGCATTTGCTCATTCATGATGGGCTGAAATCTCACAAATGTGAAATATGGGATAGATAATTTGTTCATAAGAATTCACTGCAGTGCCACATGCTTACTCATACAAAAGAGAAGCCTGCGAAATGTTCTTTGTGGGGAAAAGCTTTTTCTTGTACGTCAAATTTGAGAAAACATTTGAAAACCCACACGAAAGAAACTCATGTGAGTTGTGCAATGCGGCATTTCATCACAACCAGAAGTTGCAAAGACATTATCGCATGCATACCGAAGAAAAACCATTATGTGTGTGGCTTGTGCCAAAAAGGATTTTCCCGAAAAGATCATTTATCACGCCATATGAAAACTCACACAAAATAAAAATGTCGAATTTTTTTTTGTGTGTGTAGGAAACGTTGTTGCAGGAAAATTACATTCAAAGGAAACTGAAACTTCACTTTAAATACGGAATGATTTATCTATATGTTTGCATTTTTCATTTAATTTATTTTTAAAACTTTATTTTGAAATATTCTCGTTTTAAATTTTAAAATATATATTTAGAGTTTATGTATATGCAATAAATTAATCTTAATTTTTGTACTATAGAATATTTAATTTCATCGCTTAAGAATTTTATATTTCATTTTTTTCCATATGAAAATTTTGAAGTATAATTATTTTTTCTTTAATTAAAATTTTAATATTTGAAAATGTTTATTTTATACAAACAGAATTTCATAAGGATTCTGTAACAACAGATTTGTTTCATATATCAGACGATTCATTTTTGATACTCTCTAATTTGAAGACTAATGATTGTATTTTTAGATAATTGTTATAATAAATTTTATTAGACTTCATTTGTAATCAAATATGAAAGGTAATTAATCGTTCAAATAAAACGTTTTTAATTTTTACTTTCGTTTATTTTTTTATTATTTATGTTGATATAATGATATTCACGCTTAGTTAGTTATGCAGCTTCCCTTAGCCTACCTGTGTAAAAAGGCTAAGGATTTCTGTTTAAAACTGCTTAAATGTGCGGGACACAGTGCCACTGTTCTTCCTGTTCATTTATAAATGATTTTTTCCGTTGTTCGTGTATGTGCTTCTTGTAATTCTCATCCTGGGAAGTGGATGATGGGTGGGATGATATCTCTATGTCCTGATCTGTTTTTGTTAACAAATATATAGACAGCTTTAATTTGGGAAATAAGCTATATAATGATTAAAAGAAAACATTACGGGTTAAACGGTTTTCTCCTTTTATGGAAAGACGAAACAAAATTTAAGTTGAATTCTGTTGTCATAGATTTTAATTCGAAACAAATCATTGATCAATACCACATGATAAAAATGAAATTTATTCATACGCACACTTTATGAAATTAACCTCTGAATTTTCATTCGGAATATCAATAGTTTTACTTGAAAATTATTTCAAAAAGTAGAGAGAAATAAAGCATGGGAAATTTGGTTTCATTAAATTCCTAACATAATATTCTTGAAATATAATAGTTGTAAGTATAAAGTAATATTTAAGCAAGTGTATGTCATATTTAAAGGTGATTGTAAGAAACTTCTGAATAACTATATTTCTAATTGCTGGTTGCCACAAAACCATCGAATTCCTTTAATGGATTATGTCTAAATTCTGCTATATAATTCAAAATAAAAGCCAATGTTTTCTTTTTCATTCTGCTTTATTTTATCTAAAGCCAAAGAAATGGTTGCTATTTCACCATCAAAGTTGCAAAAGTGCCTTCCAATGGCACAAGATAATGTAAAGTTAATAGAATAAATTCCAGCTCCACCATTTCTTATGGCCCCTTCAGCCGAACCATCCGTATAAACATGAAATCAAGAATCATCAAACCGTCATGTATAGTAGCCAAGGCAGTATATGAAAGAAATTGGAAACAGGTATTTGATTCAATCCTCTTTGCAAAACCGTTTAACGTCATCTGTCACATGAACACAGTGACAGAAAGTATCAATAAATCTTTTATTGTCAATGTAAAAATATGTAGTAGTTGTCCTTTGCTACAATACACCTTCACTTTGAGAGAATCAAAGAAACTGATTGAAAGCGATCAAATGAGTCCAGGATCAAATCGATGCACCATAATCCATGCAACCATGTGGTAGATTCTGCTTCGAAAATTATGTTCTCATACATTTCAGCAGCATCAAACTTGTTAAATATTTAACATGTTAGACGATTTGTATCTTTTATGATTTCTTCTGATTTGCATATCGTGTAAATTGAATTTGATAAAAGGCAGTGAATTAACGACATCTTATATGTTTACAGTTTGTTGTATTATTATGAATATTGATCCGACATCCAAAGGTTATTAATAGATAATAAGAACGCAAAGCTGTTACAGATATTCTTAAAGTGTCAGGAAAAGTACATACGTCAAAGTGTCTACATTTATTATTGTTCATATCTAAAGCAGAATTGTTAAGATTTTATATACAGTTTTTACAGTGAAAAAGTAAAACAAAAAAAAAATTTTTTTTAACAGTTTTCACCATCAGAATAACTCCTTGATAAAGTACTTCTCACTGTGATTTTAGTATTCTATAGCACATTACGCTTTTTTTTTTCTAATGCAGCTGGCAAACACAGACACCTTGGTGTTAGATGCCTTAAGGCAAGTGCTGCACAGACGTACTCACTTTGCATTACCCAGGGGGCGTGTAACTTGAAGATAAGCCACGGACGCGGAGTAACAATGCCCCCGCAACGCTCTACGATCTTATTAGACCGGGACTTACTTTTTAAAGTGGATTCCGAACCACTACAAACATCCATGGCACCGCCGGGACTCGACCCCGAAACCTGTGGTACCGAGCGCCAGAGCGCTAGCCACTCGGCCATTCAGGCCCACATTACTCTCAATACATTATTTTAAAACAAATTGATAGATCAATTATGTAAATTAATTTTAATACCAATTTCAATCTACCACTGAAAACTAATATTTCTAGATAACATCTATAACATTTTATTCAGTAACTATTGGGTAGCGGTTAATCAGTCGCGTATCTGAGAATCATAAATATGAAAGAATTTGGAACTTGCTACAGTTTTTAACGTACATGCTATTACGTAACGATATAAAAAAAATTATTTTAGTCGAAGAAACGGACACCAAAAATGATTTCCGATTTGACCTTTAGTTTTTGATAAATATATTTTTTTTAGATTTGACATGAGAGCAAACAGCATATCAGAATTAGTACTTTCCAATTTTTGGTTAATTTCCAAATAATATACTTACAACTTGAGATAATTAACTGGAAATAGTAAAATTTGGTTTGAAGAATGTATGGTTATTTGTTACCTTCCGCAGTAGGAACCTTACGATAAAAATTATCAAATAGCAGGACGTAAGAGAAAATTGTCCCCATTTTAGATTTGGTGATTTTTGTAACAGGAGAGTAAACAAAATATAAGAATATCAGATTTAG
>BPLQ01001588.1:0-64841 GCA_021605075.1 Caerostris darwini
TATGTAGATTTGTTTTTATTTACATTTAAAAGGAGGTTTTAATTATTTCTTATTTGAATTTTTATGCATTTTGTATTCATTCAAAACATCATAATAAAAATATTTCTTTTCTAAATGCTTTGAAACTTCATGTAAAAGTTTTCTTTAAATGTATGAAAGGAATAGAACATGGAAATTAACCTAAATTCATAACTTATTTTTTATTTTAGTTTTTAAACTAAGAATTTCTGTAAATTTGTAAAAAAAAGTTTGTGTCGACAAACTTTAAGCATACAAAAATGTATAAATAATTGAGATATAAATTTGAAAATAGTATATTACCTACATAAGGATATTCCCAGCATAAAAATACTTGCAAAGGAAAAATCTATTCATGTTTTATTTATTTTTGAATTATAAAGTTTTGCAACAATATCACATTTTTGCAATGTTTATCCATATTTTAAAGAATAAATTGTATAAAAAATAGTTAAAGTTGATATTTTTATGTGAAATTCAAAGGTTTTGAATATATTTAATCAAAACACTTGCAAAAGGCTAAATATTTTAAATTCAGGTCATTTCATTTTAAAAAGCCTTTGCAAATAGCAGGAAGTTGTAAAAAAAACATTTTGTCGAGCAAATTTTAACTTTTTCAAAATAAAGCTCAGAAAATATTTATAGCTTTAAGGAAAAATAAAACTATATTTTTAATAAATAAGACAATGAACTTGATAATTCAATGGCATTTTAATCTATTTAAACATTTTTAAAAGTAATATATCTAATTAAAAGTTGTTTTTAGCTTTTTCTCAGAATGAATTTTTATGCTTTTTGTTTTCATGTGAAACACCATAACACAAGTAATTTTGATCCAAATGCTACAAAACTTTGTATTTATGTTTTTCATAAATATTTACAGGGAAATGATTATAGCTACATAAATATTTTTTATTTTAATTTATAAACTTGGAATTACATGCAAATTTTGGAAGAATTTTGTGACGACAGCATTTAAACTAGCACAAAATAATAAATAATAAAGATATAAATTTACCAGAGGTCTATTCACTGTAAAATGTTAGTACAAACAAATACAAACTCAGAAATTTAAAAAATATTGATTTGATTTCAGGTTTTGTAACAGTATCAATTTTTGGCCATTTCTACCCTTATTTTAGCTTATAAAAATTAAAAAAAAATAATAATGAAATTTTTTTATGTCAAGTCATTAGTTCTTAGATGCATTCAATCCAAAAATATGTACAAAGATAAAAAATTTCACAAAAATTTCTTCGAAGGTGTTCGTGTATCTTAAACGATCGTTTGCATTAGAATTTTATTGTGAATTTTTTTTAAAGTCTTTTCTTATTATATCCCGATTTTATTTTAATTGTATTGCATTTTTTCAATTATCAATTTCAGTAAAAGACCACCAAAAAAATCGAACCTTAGAATCCGTGTTTCTCCCATGGGCAGCTGTATGTTGCATGCTCACGTGTTCGAAAACCATCGAATTTATTTATTTTGACGAAAGACAGACTAACAAGAAATATTGTTCATCGCTTAGTTCTTAGATAAATGAAAGTAATGATTATTAAAAATTAAATTATGTAAAATAATTATAAAACAGTCTTAAAAATCAACATTATCTACCTCATTCATTAAATTAATAAAAATTAAACATTTTCTATTCGTTGAAGCTTAATTTGATCTTTTCATCATTCTTTACCAATTATAGTATCTAATAATTGAACGAAATACAAGAAAGCCACAGCAACGCGTGGCCGGGTCCTCTAGTCTCCTTATATAATTTTCAATCGTTCATAAAACACTTATTATTCAGCCACTCAAGTTCAAATACATTTTTTTTTAACCTGTAAACTTGATGTTAATACAGTTTTTTCAATGTTAATTCATTAATTAATTTTAGTTTTTTTTTTAGATTTAAGTTGCATGTATCTACCAATAGATGGCGCCAGATAAACTTTAAAAAAATGAATGAAAATTATTTATAAAGGACTTTCTGCAATATAGTGGAAAAAAAGTAGGAATTGACTTTAAAAAACATTTTTTTATATTACTTGTTTTTTACATCTAATAAAATTTATAAAATCTAACGTCAAAATATCGAAACAATTGTCATGAATTATTGTTTCGTCAGAAAGTTCTTTAAAAACAGAAATGATTACGAAATACATAAAAAAATAATAATAATAAATAAATAAATAAAGTGAGTTCTAAACTTAAGGTGATGGATATGTTCATGAATATTTTAATTTAATGAAATGAAAACTAAAACTGCCTACTTTTTTTTTGTAGCCTGGTCATATTTCGCAGATTCGTTAATCGGAAAGTCGTCAATCATTGAATTAAAATATTCATGAATATATCTATCACTTTAAGTTTAGAACTTACTTTATTTTTTGTATTTCGTATACATTTCTGTTTTTAACGAGCATTCTGATGAAACAATAATTCATGAGAATTGTTTCGATATTTTGACGTTTATTTTTATAAATTTTCAGCTAATCAATCAGCTAATTTGAAAAAGAGAAATAGTTGAAAGGTCAGCACTTCTTAACCCCTTACCTGCCGAGGAAAACTTACGAAATGCGCTCCCCAGTGCCACCGTTTTTCATACAGGCGCGCGTAGTTATGCGATGTATTGGAGGAAAAAAAAGAGGTGCGTTTTGCAACATGAAACCTTTTTACTTTCACAGAAAAAATTTAATGTAAAAAAAAAAAAAAAAATTCTAAATTTAAAGTACAGAATAACAGTGTAATAAAACAGATGTTAGAACTTATCTGCTGTGTGATATTTCCTAAAACAAGAATTCTTTATTGTTTCATATGTAAAATATGATAGGAGAAATAACTATTTATTTAAAATGTCTAAACTTGTTTTTTATAAACCAAGTCACATAAATCAAAATCACATTCATTGCATTGATAGCTGGTTTCCCGACGAAACGGAAGCAAAAGAAGAATAAAAAAAGCACGACCTCCTCAAACAGAAGCAGAAGCAAAAACTGCACAGCTATGACTCACCGTTTCAGAAACATCCCCTTTACCAATACCCTATCCCTTTTCTCTGAAGTAATAAAATCCGTTTCGAACATTGTCAAGGTCATTTTGTGGCATTCCAAGACCGTGGGAACAGTTTCTTTATAGCAGCGCAATGCAAAGAATCGTACTTCGGAAAGGCGTATATATACGCCGGCGGCAGTTAAGGGGTTAAGATAGGAGAGTATTCCTTCTAGGACCTAGCTAGACCCAAGTATTCTCCTTTCCTCAATAAATAATTCTTAGACAACGGGACTATGTTTATGCAGAATCAGTCCGATCTTTAAAATTGCCGGATTGTGGTTTTGTTTGAATGAAAGAATGAATGTGACAGTTTTAATTCCTCTTTTTTGTGTGATTCTCTAAGTGTTTCCTACTTTATTGCTCTAACAGTGTCTCCATAGGAAATGCAAATTAAATCAATTTAATACTACATTCATTCTCATAACACATTATGTTCGTCAGTCTGACAAAATATAGGGAAAATAAATGCCCGGGCAACGCATCTTTAAGAATATTTACTAATTAATGAATAATAAACAATCACTATAAAACATGTGCACTAAAAAAAAATTCAGGGTTTATTGCTTTCTATACGAATCAAATTGTAAAAAGTAGATTAATCAGTAACTAGCAACAAGAATTACAGAATAATTCAAAAACCACAATTATTAAAATATTTACCAGTAAGTTTCTTTGCTTTATCCAGTCCAGAAGAACGATACGTTTCAGAGAGCACGACTCTTCAATAAAGAAATCGTTTTACGTAAGCAGCAGTGCAAACCTGTAATGGGTATTATATTAATACATACAAAAATATTAATATTAATATTTATCTATCTATTGATTACGGTGTAAACAAGCTTCATAAAAAAAAAAGTTTACAAAAATTAAAAACGAAACAAAACATGGGATATATTATACACAAGTGTGAAATACTTCAGCACGAAAATAAATTTGCGGCAGGTATTGAAACAAGATAGAGGGGTTTAGCAAAAGGAAGGATATTTATATGCAAAAATGAAAACAAGCGTGTACAGCATGATAATAAACCAAAAGAATTGTGAAGGGCAGAATTACAGAACGTTTGCTCCAACTTCACGTGTATTATGGCTGGTAGTTACCATCTGAATCACTTCTTACAAGGAGAACTATCAGTAAGATTGAAGAAGTACGTTTTAAGACTAATACGACCAACGATTTTTGTATTGGTCACAACATCGTTTCACGTACTTGGAGAATCTTTTGAAACTCAGAAACTGTTACAAGGTTGGTGATCGGCAATGATCATTGAGAGAAGGATTGGTAGTGATCAAGAACAACATTATTTATTTGTACCACAAATTTAATCTGCCAGTAGGCAGACGGTCTTGGACAGCCATCGGGCTATGCAGCCAATGGAGATAAGGTTTGGTTTGTCGCTGTAAGTCATTTTGTGCATACTTTAGGCTGATTAGACCGGGACCTACAGTTTAACGTAGATTCTCGCCAATGAAGAAGACAAGACATCATTTATTGGTAACAAAGACCATCAACAGAATCTGCATAACATAATTCAATTTGTTCAAATTACTGTTAGTTTGCTGCATTCGTGGTAACATTTCAAAAAGTTTAGGGAAGGCTGTCATGATACCATTTAGTTCTTTAAGTAGATCTAGTGGAATAAGAAGGTCCATTCGTTGTATAACAGGAAAGATGGGAGACTTGGTTAGTGTCAGTCGGCTACTTGATCGAATGGCATCAGTGGAGAAGTAGATTTAAAAATGCGGTATAAAATAATAGAAATGTCTTGAGGTTTAGTCAGTCTTCAGCCCTCGTGGTTCCTCGCTAAAGTGAAGCTGCCTATTACCTTTAGCCATGAACCAATCGCCTGCGACGGGGTCTATTGGACCTGGTGTATGCTTTCCTGAACCAGGGGGATTAGTAACAACAACAACATAGGGCTGTCATTTAAACAAAAAAAATACGAATAATATGTGATTTATTACAGTACATTCCAATTACGAGTACTACGTTGGTTGGCTTAGTAAGCTTGGCTTGAGAATAGTCAGTAAGCTTAACGATTGCATCTAAACAATCTGCAATTATGTTTCAACACTTTTTACGCTTTTCAGAAAGTAAAATTATTGTCAGATTTCTTTAGAAAAAAATTTTCCGTCAAAAAATGGGATTGAAAATAATCGAAATGAAAAAAGAAACATATTAGCAAACGTCCACCAAATAAATGAAAAAAATGTCACAATAGTACGAGTAGATCGATTACATATAAATGCAAAAACGAAGACGCAAAGCAAGTTATCAAAGAAATAATGTAGTAGTTTTTAACATTTTGAACACTGGAGATAATCACCATCTTTTAATTTTTAACTATTGGCGACTGAAATCACGTCATTTGCAAAGTTGCCAGCCGTTACGGAATACATTAACAACTTTTTGTAAACAGTATTTTAAAAAAAAATACTGGATAACAAACATTTATGTTGACAAAACTGAAGCCGTTTCTTTTTCTGCTGGTAACAAACTTAAGAAATTTGTGATCAAAATCTACAATGTTATAATTTCTTGGAGTACTCAAACTAAGTATTTAGGTATTATTCTAGATCACCATTTAACTTAGAAACAACATTTCTTCCATACTAAAACAAAATTTTGTATTGACTTCTGTAAACTCCATCCTCTTAATAGAAATTCAACTATGATCAGGGATAATAAACTTCTTTTATATACTGCCATTCTTCTTCCTATCTTAGCCTACGCCTGCCCGGTTTGGTCTTATGCCTCTAAATCTAATCTTAAAATTATTGAAACCTTACAAAACATCACTATCCGCCAAATAACCTCTGCTAAATAGTTTATCCGTAATTCTTATCTTATTAAAGCTATTAACACTCCTTCTTTATTTGATTTTCTTAAGCATATTTCCAGTAAATTCTTTAACACGCTTGATAACCATAACAATACTGCAATCCAGGAGATTGAATCATATATTCCTAATATTGTTCTTAAATGGCCGCGTAAAATTTTATTCTTTTTTAAGGTTTTTGTAAATTTTTTTATGATTTTGTAAATTTGAAAATTTATATTGGCCAATATTCAAATGCTTTTGACTATTTATTTCTTGTTATGTAGGATATGGAGCCCTCAGGGGCTAAATAGTTCCAATATCTTAAACATCATTATTATGCATCATTATTACAAATATTTAATTAATGTTACACTTTGTTACAAATATCTTTATCAATTTTTTATCAAATATTTACAAAAATATGCCGCAACTCAGGCTATATACTTTTCACTGCTTACCTTTTTCAATATGCTAATATATTTTGCAAAACTTTTTAAAAGGAAATATCTAGTATCTTAAAGTGTTAAAATTAATGCTATTTCCACTTAAAAACATGGCATAAGAAAAATAATCAGATCAGACTTATTTAACAGAATTTTTAAAATATAATATTTAATTCGATAAAAAAAACAAGTTAATTCCTCAAATTGGAAAATAGTACTGTTAAGTAGAGGAAGGGTAGAATTTTTTTTTTTTTTTTTTTTTTTTTTTTTTTTTTTTTTGTGGAATATAAAAAATATTTGTTATAAAAATAAAATTGCATACAATTTTTTATAATACTAATATTTTACCATATGAATATAAACATTTTTAAAGTTCTATAATTATGTTTTTAATCTTTCACTTTTAAAATTGATCGGTATGTAATTACATGTATACCAAATGAAAACAAATTTAGAGGCCTTACCTTTTTAATTTAATGCTTCAAGTTCTGAGTTCCGTTCCAATTAATGATTTATACGACGATTTGAGTTTTTACAAAACTCCGTGGCTGCGCAGCAACCATTAGCTTCTGTCTTGGTAATGACTTATAAAAATGTGACTTCAACTTATATACTTCCTTCCATCGCGAACTGAAACTTTTCTTATCAACTTCCTTATAGTTTATTTCTTCCGAAGTACAAATGGAAACTTCCTTTATCAACTGATGTTAATATTATTTTACACTATGCTTAGTTCTTACAGGACAGCTTCCCCTTTGTTTATCAGCTGCGTAACAGTAAATATTTTTGAACTGAAACCTTTCGATTGCATCATTTTTTTAAATTGTTGATCAGTTTTTTCATTACATATAGAAAATGAGTCAGCTATTGGGGGGTCAATTAAAAATTGACATTGATTATTTTTCCTCCGCAGTTTTATGTTTCACAAAATTTTTCGCCGTTTTTTTTTCTAATAAGATAATTTTTTTTTTTTTCCTTTAAAATTAAATATAAAAAAATTACTTCTTGGTCTGACTTGGAATTATAAATTTCTCAATTATTTTCAACAAATATAAAGTTAACTACCAAAATGAAATAAATAAAAATTTCGTTCCAAATGTGATAGTTTCAGTATAACGGATGCAATTATAGGATATCCCCTCTTTTCGGTCATTGCAGAGCTTGCAATGCGACACCGCAGTGTGAAGAGACGATTCTGGGCTGGTATACAAACTGATTTACAGTTAGAAATGATACAGATTTGTTTTTAAAAAAGCGTAATGCCGTGATTTACATTTGTATTTTACAAAATATTTACCATTCTCTGCTTTCCCGCTATACAAATGTGTCCAAAAAGTAAAACCAATTTTCAACTTAAAATTCACGGGGCTTATGGAATTTCATTTTTTTCTTTTTTAGGTTCCCAGCGCTGTCCTTGACATCTGTGGGAAATTTAACATCAAAATATTCGTTAGTGTTTGAGTTACGCTTGACTTTGTGAGACGCTAAAAATTATTTCGGCGATATTTGAAATGAATTAATTGAGCAATGAACTTGCATTAAATTTTGTTTGTGGAAACGTATAGAATGTTGCAGAAGGCATTTCTATATTGGAAAGAAATGTTTAGAACTGGTATAAACAGTTAAGAAGGCAGAGAATGCGTTGAAGACGAAGAACCCTCTGGACGACCATCAACCTCAACCGACGAAGCTCACGTCCAAAAAATTAACTGAATGAACCGAAATGAACCAGTACCGGAAATACTGAATGCGCCAGCTCACACGGCATTGATTCATCGTGACTTTTTCGCCAAAAATGAAACCCATATCGTTCCACAACCACCTTATTCACACCGTGTGACTTCTGGCTATTCCCTAAACTCAAAAGACCACTCCGGGGACACCGTTTTGAGTCGAATGAAGAGATTCAGCGTGAATCGCCGCGCGCTTTGAAGGCCATCCCTGTCGATTACTTTTTAGCATGCATTGAGGATTGGAAAAAAAGTTGGCACAAGTGTATAGTGTCCAGAG
This sequence comes from Caerostris darwini, assembly GCA_021605075.1. Classification (NCBI taxonomy): domain Eukaryota; kingdom Metazoa; phylum Arthropoda; class Arachnida; order Araneae; family Araneidae; genus Caerostris; species Caerostris darwini. The sequence continues at coordinate 8,344 of BPLQ01001588.1, forward strand.
GGGATTACTTTGAAGGCGATGAAATAAATTTGGAAGAATAAATAAAGAGTTTTTGAAAAAAAAAATTGATCTTACTTATTGGGCACAGTAGATAAACACGATAAATCAGTATTCTACATATTTTAGAACAGGGATTGCAAACACGTGGCCAGACTTGAACATTTGATCTGGTGTTATTTGTTCCAAATTGAGAAAACTTCAGAGACCACAAATAGTCATCAAATGGATTGATTAATTATAAAGTGATCAATAAATTTTCTCTAATGGACATTCCCCATAGACATTTGTTGAAGGACTTTCCTGTGAAAATCGAAGTTTTATAAAACATTTTTTATATTTTTTCCCCATCACAGGAAGTAGGTTTTACCTTTTCTCAAAAATCATTTATTTTTCTTGCAAACAATATTCTAAACAAATTGAATTCAATAGAGCACTTTTTTATGAATATTTGTTTTAAATCATAACAAAATGTCATATTTTTTCATCGAATATAAATTTAAATAAATATTACTAGTTTTACTAGTTTTTATTTTTTAATTACTGTTTCAATATATTTTGCAATTTATTATGGTCAAAAATAAGTGCTTGTTTCAGTTAATCCTAGTTTGAAAAATTTACAAATATTGAAATGTAACTGTGTTTAATTTGATTTTTAATATTTATTTTACATACAAAGTATCCTTATGGAACTTAAGGCTATGGCTTTTTAAATCTGTTAACTAATTCTTACAAATCATTTTTAAAATGTATGTAGCTTTCAAAAGATTATTCTTTTTGGCAAGTTCAATATATTGGACATTGCACTTTAAATGTTTCATTTCATGAAACATTAATTTATTTCAACTTGAAACTTCAAACTAAGTTTCATGTTTTTCAAAAAATAAAATACTTCCTCAAAAGCTTTTGAGAATTTATTAATTATCTTCGAAGTATAATGTTAACAAATGGATATAAAATAAATTGCAAAATAAAATTGGATTTATTAAGTGAATCCTTTTACTTAATAAATCACTAAGCATGGTTCTTTTTCATATATGATTTTATTTAAAGAATTATTAAAATAATAATAATTACACATATCATAGTATAATTAACGACACACACAGTTCTTACTTCACTCTTCCGAATATTGAAAAAAAAATGCGCCGAGAGAAGTGAGCAAGATCCAATTACGTTGCGATTCCTACGCGTGAAAAATAGTTCGGTTCTTTCCAATGTCATTAGATTCTTCCTACCAGTGATACATTTTTGCAAAGCAATTTTTATTTCAATACAATTAAATATAGTACACATAAGATTACTCTCATAAATACACATATAAAATTACAAAAATCATGCATATACAAAATTTAAAAATTAATGAAATATTTTCCCATTGAATATTTTAGTATTTTTTTAATAATAGATTTTATAAGGAAATCTGCAGTTAACCAATCCTACTGAATAAATTTCAATTTAATTACATTATCCACCAAAAAAATCCTTTACAAAATGAAAATTTAAATTTATATGCCTTGATTCATCGAAATATATTCGAAAGGCATTTAACTACATCATCTTTTTTTTTTTTTTTTTTTTCAAAACAAAACTTTTTGAAATTAAACATGTTATTAATAATTATGGGTCGACTGTGATTTGTAATAAATTAAAAATTAATCCATGAATAACTTTTCTAATAATAAAGATGTTTATTTTTCTTTTATAATATATTTTATAGATGAGTCAGCTAATTAAAAACGTAACAAATTCGTAACATCATTTCATAACATAAGTGTAACACATTTCTTATGCATTACAATAAGAAATATACCTAAGTCAAATATTTAATAACTAAATACCTACTTAAATCAAATACCTAATTGTGGTTTTTTTAATTGGATAAAATATTTAATATATTTCGGTAATTTATTCATTACAATGAAATCAAAATTATTGCTTTCGAATAAATAAAATTCAGACACTGAATTTTCTCATCTTACCACAGTCGGTCAAATTGCCAGCATATTCAAGTGGTTATTTTTTTCCCCTTGAAATATAAATAAATGTATAATATAATGGAAACTTTTGAAACTTATTTTTAATTTATACATATACAAAACATATTACGTCAAAATCACAATTCACAGCTGAAATTCCAATACTAAATGAAACTTTGAAAAGAATTTGTAAAAATGATTCTAAATTTTCAAAAGGGGTTGTAAAAGTATTTGTAAAAATGATTCTAAATTTTCAAAAGTGGTTGGGAAAAAATTTGTAAAAATGATTCTAAATATTCAAAAGTGGTTGTAAAAGTATTTGTAAAAATGATTCTAAATTTTCAAAAGTGGTTGGAAAAATAATTTGTAAAAATGATTCTAAATTTTCAAAAGTGTTGGAAAAGAATTTGTAAAAATGATTCTAAATTTTCAAAAGTGGTTGTAAAAGTATTTGTAAAAATGAATCTAAATTTTCAAAAGTGATTGGAAAAGAATTTGTAAAAATGATTCTAAATTTTCAAAAGTGGTTGGAAAAGAATTTGTAAAAATGATTCTAAATTTTCAAAAGTGATTGTAAAAGTATTTGTAAAAATGAATCTAAATTTTCAAAAGTCGTTGGAAAAATAATTTGTAAAAATGATTCTAAATTTTCAAAAGTGGTTGGGAAAAAATTTGTAAAAATGATTCTAAATATTCAAAAGTGGTTGTAAAAGTATTTGTAAAAATGATTCTAAATTTTCAAAAGTGGTTGGAAAAATAATTTGTAAAAATGATTCTAAATTTTCAAAAGTGTTGGAAAAGAATTTGTAAAAATGATTCTAAATTTTCAAAAGTGGTTGTAAAAGTATTTGTAAAAATGAATCTAAATTTTCAAAAGTGATTGGAAAAGAATTTGTAAAAATGATTCTAAATTTTCAAAAGTGGTTGGAAAAGAATTTGTAAAAATGATTCTAAATTTTTAAAAGTGGTTGGAAAAGAATTTGTAAAAATGATTCTAAATTTTCAAAAGTGATTGTAAAAGTATTTGTAAAAATGAATCTAAATTTTCAAAAGTGATTGGAAAAGAATTTGTAAAAATGATTCTAAATTTTCAAAAGTGGTTGTAAAAGTATTTGTAAAAATGATTCTAAATTTTCAAAAGTGGTTGGGAAAGTATTTGTAAAAATGATTCTAAATTTTCAAAAGTGGTTGGGAAAATAATTTGTAAAAATGATTCTAAATTTTCAAAAGTGATTGTAAAAGTATTTGTAAAAATGAATCTAAATTTTCAAAAGTGATTGGAAAAGAATTTGTAAAAATGATTCTAAATTTTCAAAAGTGGTTGTAAAAGTATTTATAAAAATGATTCTAAATTTTCAAAAGTGGTTGGGAAAGTATTTGTAAAAATGATTCTAAATTTTCAAAAGTGGTTGGAAAAATAATTTGTAAAAATGATTCTAAATTTTTAAAAGTGGTTGGAAAAGAATTTGTAAAAATGATTCTAAATTTTCAAAAGTGATTGTAAAAGTATTTGTAAAAATGAATCTAAATTTTCAAAAGTGATTGGAAAAGAATTTGTATAAATGATTCTAAATTTTTAAAAGTGGTTGGAAAAGAATTTGTAAAAATGATTCTAAATTTTTAAAAGTGGTTGGAAAAGAATTTGTAAAAATGATTCTAAATTTTTAAAAGTGGTTGGAAAAGAATTTGTAAAAATGATTCTAAATTTTTAAAAGTGGTTGAAAAAGAATTTGTAAAAATGATTCTAAATTTTCAAAAGTGATTGTAAAAGTATTTGTAAAAATGAATCTAAATTTTCAAAAGTGGTTGGAAAAATAATTTGTAAAAATGATTCTAAATTTTCAAAAGTGGTTGGGAAAAAATTTGTAAAAATGATTCTAAATATTCAAAAGTGGTTGTAAAAGTATTTGTAAAAATGATTCTAAATTTTCAAAAGTGGTTGGAAAAATAATTTGTAAAAATGATTCTAAATTTTCAAAAGTGTTGGAAAAGAATTTGTAAAAATGATTCTAAATTTTCAAAAGTGGTTGTAAAAGTATTTGTAAAAATGAATCTAAATTTTCAAAAGTGATTGGAAAAGAATTTGTAAAAATGATTCTAAATTTTCAAAAGTGGTTGGAAAAGAATTTGTAAAAATGATTCTAAATTTTTAAAAGTGGTTGGAAAAGAATTTGTAAAAATGATTCTAAATTTTCAAAAGTGATTGTAAAAGTATTTGTAAAAATGAATCTAAATTTTCAAAAGTGATTGGAAAAGAATTTGTAAAAATGATTCTAAATTTTCAAAAGTGGTTGTAAAAGTATTTGTAAAAATGATTCTAAATTTTCAAAAGTGGTTGTAAAAGTATTTATAAAAATGATTCTAAATTTTCAAAAGTGGTTGGGAAAGAATTTGTAAAAATGATTCTAAATTTTCAAAAGTGGTTGGAAAAATAATTTGTAAAAATGATTCTAAATTTTTAAAAGTGGTTGGAAAAGAATTTGTAAAAATGATTCTAAATTTTCAAAAGTGATTGTAAAAGTATTTGTAAAAATGAATCTAAATTTTCAAAAGTGATTGGAAAAGAATTTGTATAAATGATTCTAAATTTTCAAAAGTGGTTGGAAAAGAATTTGTAAAAATGATTCTAAATTTTTAAAAGTGGTTGGAAAAGAATTTGTAAAAATGATTCTAAATTTTCAAAAGTGGTTGTAAAAGTATTTATAAAAATAATTCTAAATTTTCAAAAGTGGTTGTAAAAGTATTTATAAAAATGATTCTAAATTTTCAAAAGTGGTTGGAAAAATAATTTGTAAAAAATGATTCTAAATTTTCAAAAGTGGTTGTAAAAGTATTTGTAAAAATGAATCTAAATTTTCAAAAGTGATTGGAAAAGAATTTGTAAAAATGATTCTAAATTTTCAAAAGTGGTTGTAAAAGTATTTGTAAAAATGAATCTAAATTTTCAAAAGTGATTGGAAAAGAATTTGTAAAAATGATTCTAAATTTTCAAAAGTGGTTGGTAAAGAATTTGTAAAAATGATTCTGAATTTCCAAAAGTGGTTGGAAAAGAATTTGTAAAAATGATTCTAAATTTTTAAAAGTGGTTGGAAAAGAATTTGTAAAAATGATTCTAAATTTTTAAAAGTGGTTGAAAAAGAATTTGTAAAAATGATTCTAAATTTTCAAAAGTGATTGTAAAAGTATTTGTAAAAATGAATCTAAATTTTCAAAAGTGGTTGGAAAAATAATTTGTAAAAATGATTCTAAATTTTCAAAAGTGGTTGGGAAAAAAAATTTGTAAAAATGATTCTAAATATTCAAAAGTGGTTGGAAAAGTATTTGTAAAAATGATTCTAAATTTTCAAAAGGGGTTGGAAAAATAATTTGTAAAAATGATTCTAAATTTTCAAAAGTGTTGGAAAAGAATTTGTAAAAATGATTCTAAATTTTCAAAAGTGGTTGTAAAAGTATTTGTAAAAATGAATCTAAATTTTCAAAAGTGATTGGAAAAGAATTTGTAAAAATGATTCTAAATTTTCAAAAGTGGTTGGAAAAGAATTTGTAAAAATGATTCTAAATTTTTAAAAGTGGTTGGAAAAGAATTTGTAAAAATGATTCTAAATTTTCAAAAGTGATTGTAAAAGTATTTGTAAAAATGAATCTAAATTTTCAAAAGTGATTGGAAAAAGAATTTGTAAAAATGATTCTAAATTTTCAAAAGTGGTTGTAAAAGTATTTGTAAAAATGATTCTAAATTTTCAAAAGTGGTTGTAAAAGTATTTATAAAAATGATTCTAAATTTTCAAAAGTGGTTGGGAAAGAATTTGTAAAAATGATTCTAAATTTTCAAAAGTGGTTGGAAAAATAATTTGTAAAAATGATTCTAAATTTTTAAAAGTGGTTGGAAAAGAATTTGTAAAAATGATTCTAAATTTTCAAAAGTGATTGTAAAAGTATTTGTAAAAATGAATCTAAATTTTCAAAAGTGATTGGAAAAGAATTTGTATAAATGATTCTAAATTTTCAAAAGTGGTTGGAAAAGAATTTGTAAAAATGATTCTAAATTTTTAAAAGTGGTTGGAAAAGAATTTGTAAAAATGATTCTAAATTTTCAAAAGTGGTTGTAAAAGTATTTATAAAAATAATTCTAAATTTTCAAAAGTGGTTGTAAAAGTATTTATAAAAATGATTCTAAATTTTCAAAAGTGGTTGGAAAAATAATTTGTAAAAATGATTCTAAATTTTCAAAAGTGGTTGTAAAAGTATTTGTAAAAATGAATCTAAATTTTCAAAAGTGATTGGAAAAGAATTTGTAAAAATGATTCTAAATTTTCAAAAGTGGTTGTAAAAGTATTTGTAAAAATGAATCTAAATTTTCAAAAGTGATTGGAAAAGAATTTGTAAAAATGATTCTAAATTTTCAAAAGTGGTTGGTAAAGAATTTGTAAAAATGATTCTAAATTTCCAAAAGTGGTTGTAAAAGTATTTGTAAAAATGAATCTAAATTTTCAAAAGTGATTGGAAAAGAATTTGTAAAAATGATTCTAAATTTTCAAAAGTGGTTGTAAAAGTATTTGTAAAAATGAATCTAAATTTTCAAAAGTGATTGGAAAATAATTTGTAAAAATGATTCTAAATTTTCAAAAGTGGTTGGTACAGAATTTGTAAAAATGATTCTAAATTTCCAAAAGTGGTTGTAAAAGTATTTGTAAAAATGATTCTAAATTTTCAAAAGTGGTTGGAAAAGAATTTTGTGTCATACATAAAAGAAACATACATTAAAATTAGTTTTATTGTCATTTCCACTGAAATCAAATACAAATACATAGATAATAAAGTTTCAAAATCCTTCATGTAAATATATATACATATATGTAAATTTTTAAATCCCCAAAATTACAGAATATTTATTAAATGTGTTAATATAGTAGGTTCTTTGCTATAATCATAAACGAAGCTTAAAATGAACAGCATTTAAATATGCACAATACTTGAATTAAGTTGACCACTAAACTACACCCAATAAAGTCAGTCAGGTCCAGGAGACAAGACAAAAATGTACAAAACACCATGCACATCATATATGAGGAAATATCAGTCATATGCCTATTCTGTATAAAGGCAGTTATTAAGGAAATAAGAAACAATAACAAATTTTTTGCAATTATTCTCTTTTTTTCCTCATCCATATTCTCCAGTGTTGCTGTAAAATCCATGGAAAGACTTTGTTCTGGATAAGGTAATTGTAAATAGCCAGCAATTTTCTATGGAAAAAAAATAATCAGAATGAATGTATTAATAAAATTAATCTACATTAAAAAAAATAGTAGAGTTTTTGCGGACTGGTACAATAACTGGTGGGCTGAAAAGTTCGTAGGTTGACACATAGATGGCGAATTGATGATATTCTAAGCAGTGTTTGGAGCTGTTCAATCGTAATAAACCCGAATTTTTGCTTCCATTTTTGACAATGGATGAAATCCATCCATTCACACCGGAGTCCAATCGACAGTCAGCCGAGTGGACTGCACGTGATGAACACTAAAAATGCTATAACTCACATACTAATAGTGCAACAGCTGTCAAATTTATACACGTGTCTTTTGAAGGTTAGGGCTAACCAAAAATCACATGGATTCAATACTAGTAGCGCCATCTATGTGTCAGCCTGCGAACTGTTCAGCCCACGTGTTAACTGTAATTCTAATAATTCAGTGTGATCAGTTAAACACGTGTTTATGTAGCTGTGGGACGAGATATAGAATTTAACATTGTCGTCATTGTAAAGATATGCACAGAACTCTGCTCTCACTCTAAACCAGGGGTGGCCAACCCAAATGATCTTGCTGGCCACTTTGGAAATGCATCATAACTCTGCTGACCGCATATAAAATTGCATATCCCCATATTAGATTTAGACCCATTATAGACATTTTTTGGAGTTGAAAATTGAAAACATGATGAGTTATTATTATTGTGTTTACTTTTATTCTTACATGTAAACATAGATAATATAATAATACTGATACTAAATGCACATTGTAAAGAAATATATAACACTAAAAATGAAATCATTAAAAAATATATAAATATAAATGAAGCTAAAAAATGAAATCATTTAAAAATATATAAATATAAATGAAATGAAAAAAAAAAAAATAAATAAAATCATTAAAAAATATATAAATATAAGCGAAATAAAAAAAAATTGAAATCATTCAAAAATATTTATTTTACTAGTGCGATATTTGTTTCTCCACTCTTTCATTTAGTTTTTACAAATCGATCTCAATTTGAGTATTTGCACAACGTAATGGGTGTTGCAGGTTAGCGTCCGTTATGTTTCAGCGTGTTTTGTGTTTTCGTCAATTTCAATTTCGAAAAAAAAAGATTCGCAAGTGTAAATTGAACCAAAAGCGACAATAGAGAGTTTTTGCATACCGTACGGTAGGTTACCGTAGGACGTCCGTTAGCTTTTTCTCCCTAGCACGCATGCTCATAGGAAACTGAGCATGCGCGCTAGGGAGAAAAAGCTAACGGACGTCCTACGGTAATCTAACTTACGGTATGCAAAAACTCTCTAATAACTTCAACTAAGAATCTGGTTTGCTCTGCTATCAACAAATCATTTGTGCGTATCCAGGGATGGTCACTGCTGTCACTTAAAGTGAAACATAGAAACTGTTATATTAGATGCTCCAAGATGCGAGTGCATCATGACTCCACAGAACATAATTCAATTATCCTGCGAACTCATAAATAAAACAGGCAATATCTGTCCTATATTCGCAAGAATATTATTTTAAAATCAAAGTTAATTTTTTCTCATAATTTCGACAGTTAATTTTTTAATATATGGGTGCACGCATCATGTATTTTTTAATACAGTTGTTGTAACTGGTAATTATCCTGTTGTGTGTGGGTAAGGGGTATTTCCTTTATTTTTTGTATGAATCCAGGAATGGTAGATAACCCCTCCCGGTCACACGGTCAGACCCAAAAGAACCGGTCGGTTTGGTGGGACCCCTTTTTTTTGGAGTTTTTGCGGGCAGAAAGGAAGACCCGTTGAAAGCAGAGCGAACGATCTGCGACAGTGCGTGAGCCTGGTACACAATTTTTTGCTGCGAGAATGGCTACAGGGATAATTTATAATTTTATATTTATGTCCATCTTTGAATTTCCGGTGAGCATTCTTTTTTGTTAAAAGGTTTTGAGGCTACTGGTAAATCACTGCCTACACACTCATGGGAATATTTCATTTGAGGTATGCGTAATATTATGATTGCTTCTCTATAAACATTTTTTATTTATTCTGTTTTAAGTGCCAATGTAAAAATCCTAAATTTGATTGTAATTGTATATATTAGTATTCATTAAAAGTAAAGGTAAATTAGTTGTTTGTTTCAGTATTAATTTTAATTGTTTTTATATTAATGTTAATTTATTTGGCCGTCCTACGAGTATACGTAGACTAACGGCATCATTTCTATGTCGGTTTTAACAACAGTGGTTTTCACTTACCATTATAAAATAAATGCATTTTGTAAAAGTGTGATATATCTGATGGGCCGGAAAAATATCCAAGGCGGGCCGCAAGTTAGCCACCCCTGCTCTACCTTCCTTTAAATAGTGGCATAGTGGTAACGTTCCTATCACATGTTATTTTAGAGGGTTCAAGTCCAATCAATTGGCTTCAGAATCGCTACGTTGTGATCATTATTTTAAAAAACAAGGACATTTCTAGGGTGCGTTTTAAAGTGTTCTTTAAATGTGTCCTAGACGGTGTGCATGGACCGATTTCCAATTGGTCAGCGCTCTGGCAACACAGGCTTCGGGTTCGAATTCTGATGGTGGCCTGGATGTTTGTTAGTTGTTCGGAATCCACGTTAAACTGTAGGTCCCGGTCTGATTAGCCCAAAGTGTGCACAAGATGACCGTAGAGCGACAAACCGAACCAGATCGATAACCATAACAATACTGCAATCCAGGAGATTGAATCATATATTCCTAATATTGTTCTTAAATGGCCGCGTAAAATTTTATTCTTTTTTAAGGTTTTTGTAAATTTTTTTATGATTTTGTAAATTTGTGAATTTATATTGGGCAATATGCAAATGCTTTCAGCTATTTATTTTCTGTTATATAGGATATGGAGCCCTCAGGGGCTAAATAGCTCCAATATCCTAAACATCATTAAAATATTTCATTAATGTGACACTTTGTTACAAATATCTCTTATCAATTTTTTATCAAATATTTATAAAAATATGCCGTAACTCAGGCTATATACTTTTCACTGCTTACCTTTTTCAATATGCTATTATATTTAGCAAAACTTTTTAAAAGGAAATATCTAGTATCTTAAAGTGTTAAAATTAATGCTATTTCCACTTAATAACATGATTTAATTAACATGTTAATTTTGAATGCGGCCGGATGGCCAATTGGCAAGCATTCTGACCTATGGTACCACAGGCTTCATGTTCGAATCCTGGCGATGGCATGGATGTTTGTTAGGGGTTCGGAATCCATGTTAAACTGTAGGTACCGGTCTATGTAGCCTAACGTGTGCAAAACGTAACCAAGGCAAAAGCCAAAGCTTTTCGCGTGCCTGTCTTATGGGAGAGAAACTGGAAACTTTCATCAGTCAAACTGACTGTCGCGAGATGATTATGCACACTGTCTAGGTTTGGTTTGTCATTCTACAGTCATTTTGAGCATACTTTAGGCAAATTAGATCGGAACCTAATATGGATTCCGAACCACAAACAAACATCCTTGCCACCGTCATGATTCGAAGCTGAGGCCTGTGATACCAAAGCCACAGCGCTAGCTGATTGGCCATCAGGCCACTCTATAAATTGAAAAGTTGAATTTACAGATGTAAATAAGTAGTTATTAATAGACAGGTGATAGTTTAAATAGTGAATAAAGTTTTGCAGCAGATGCTTTATTAGCCACTATTTGTAATTTTTTTGGTTCTCTGGCAATTTTAAGTCGCCAAACGGCGATCGCCAATTTCTTAATTTCTTGATTCTTTGGTTATCTTGCTGAAGGATTCAGGTTCGGATTCAGTGAAAGCGGGAGTCGCACTGCCTATTTCCACAAACAAGCGGACTAGGTGGCGGTTGTGATATCATGTAAAAAACATCTCACACAGTTAGTCAGGTTGGCTAGTGACATTATCTAGTACTTTGTTACGCACAACATGCAATTGCGTGGTTGTCCCAACTCGAAGCGGTGGATTTCAAACCGGTTTCAGGCGAACGTGGTGAGGCTAGTGATTGGTCAACGCTTCAAGCTTAAACGAGCCTTAAATGTTCTCCTAGAAGGCAATTCCTTCTTTTCAACACACGTTGTTGAGCTGTTCGTGATATTCATCAGTGAAACACGAGGCCCACTGATGCACAAACAAACAAAAAAAAAGCTTGCACTTGTAATTTTCTGCAAGGTTAACATTCGTTACGATTGTTGTAAACGAGAACATTTATGGCGATTGCGATAGTATGAATCAGCATGTTAGTGGACTGCCAGTCTGCTTGATAGAAAATTTTCGGGGGGTTCTATTTTCAATTCGATACTCAAATGTAGAGCAGCTCACTCTAATTGTCCACCAGAGACAATACACTTTCTTCGTCGCCAGTCGGAATTGAAACATTTTCAATTTCATTTGTGGGAAGGCCTGACTTTAATTTTAATACATTAAATTCAACATTTCGTTCAAATACGTTAATTTTTATGGACTTAAAAATCGCTTTTTTTATTTATTCTTGCCTAACTCAGCAATAAAAAGAAATAAATAAAAAACTATATCACAATATATGTTTGTTTGAAAAACGTATAATTATGATTATATTATATAATAGGTTATATATATTACAACATATAATATACATACGTTTATTAGGGTTCTATATTTTGGAATCATAGAAATATTCTCTACACTAGTGTCATATATCCTTGGAAATAATGGATTTAGTAAGAGCACAAAGAACAAAGTATGGGAATTGTTGGTATATTGCATTAAAATATTTAATAGACATTAGTATATTGCATATAAATATTTAAATATTTAATAAACGTTATAAATTTTATTTATTTGTTAACTTAGAAATCCAACGAACCATCTAAAGTACTAATAGCAATAAGAAATTATTAAAAACATCATACAATGGGAGTTTATTAGACATTAGTATATTGCATATAAATATTTAAATATTTAATAAACGTATAAATTTTATTTATTTGTTAATTTAGAAAACCAATGAACCATCTAAATTACTAATAGCAATAAGAAATTATTAGAAATACAATGCAATTGGAGTTTGGGAGGCATTAGTATATTGTAGTATAAAAATATTTAAATATTTATTAAACGGTATAAATTTTATTTATTTGTTAACTTAGAAATCCAATGAACCATCTAAAGTACTAATAGCAATAAGAAATTATTAGAAATACAATGCAATTGGAGTTTGGGAGGCATTAGTATATTGTAGTATAAAAATATTTAAATATTTATTAAACGGTATAAATTTTATTTATTTGTTAACTTAGAAACCAATGAACCATCTAAAGTACTAATAGCAATAAGAAATTATTAGAAATACAATGCAATTGGAGTTTGGGAGGCATTAGTATATTGTAGTATAAAAATATTTAAATATTTATTAAACGGTATAAATTTTATTTATTTGTTAACTTAGAAATCCAATGAACCATCTAAAGTACTAATAGCAATAAGAAATTATTAGAAATACAATGCAATTGGAGTTTGGGAGGCATTAGTATATTGTAGTATAAAAATATTTAAATATTTATTAAACGGTATAAATTTTATTTATTTGTTAACTTAGAAATCCAATGAACCATCTAAAGTACTAATAGCAATAAGAAATTATTAGAAATACAATGCAATTGGAGTTTGGGAGGCATTAGTATATTGTAGTATAAAAATATTTAAATATTTATTAAACGGTATAAATTTTATTTATTTGTTAACTTAGAAATCCAATGAACCATCTAAAGTACTAATAGCAATAAGAAATTATTAGAAATACAATGCAATTGGAGTTTGGGAGGCATTAGTATATTGTAGTATAAAAATATTTAAATATTTATTAAACGGTATAAATTTTATTTATTTGTTAACTTAGAAATCAATGAACCATCTAAAGTACTAATAGCAATAAGAAATTATTAGAAATACAATGCAATTGGAGTTTGGGAGGCATTAGTATATTGTAGTATAAAAATATTTAAATATTTATTAAACGGTATAAATTTTATTTATTTGTTAACTTAGAAATCCAATGAACCATCTAAAGTACTAATAGCAATAAGAAATTATTAGAAATACAATGCAATTGGAGTTTGGGAGGCATTAGTATATTGTAGTATATAAATATTTAAATATTTAATAATCGGTATAAATTTTATTTATTTGTTAATTTAGAAATCCAATGAAACATCTAAAGTTCGAATAACAATAAGAAATTATTAGAAATACCATCCAGTAGACATTGGTATACTACTGTGTCTAAAAAGTAAGACCAGTTTTAAGTTTAAATTTCCCGGGCTAATTGTATTTCAATTTTTTTTCTTTTTTAGGTTATTGGCATTGTCCTTGGCATATGTGTGAAATTTGACGTCAAAATATTCATTAGTGCTTGAGTTACGCTTGGCTTTGTGATACGCTAAAACTGATTCCGGCGATTTTTGAAATGTCTCTTCAATCGACTCAAAACGATGTCCCCGGAGTGGTCCTTTGAAGAAGAAGTAACCAGAAGTAGCACGATGCTAAATCAGGTGAAAACGGTGGTTGTGGAGCGATATGGGTTTCACTTTTGGCGAAAAAGTCACGACGAATCAACACAGTGTGAGCTGGCGCATTCAGTGTTTTCGGTAACAATCAATATTTGACGCGTTGGAGGCCCAAAACATGGAATTTTGAAATTCCAACATCATTAGCAAGGACTCTAATTGTAAATCGACGGTTTGGAAGCACCAAATCTTTAATTGTTTTAGACGTGAGCTTCGTAGGTTGAGGTTGGTGGTCGACCAGAGGGCTCTTCGTCTTCAACGCGTTCTCTGCCTTCTTTGAACTGATTATACCACTTCTAAACATTTCTTTCCGATATAGTAATGTTCACCGAATGCCTTCTGCAACATTCAATACGTTTCTGCAAACATACTTTAACGCAAGTTCTTGTTCAATTAATGCAGACATTTCAAATATCGCAGGAATCAGTTCTGGCGTCTGACAAAGCCAAGCATAACTCAAACACTAATGAATATTTTAACGTAAAATTTCACACAGATTTCAAGGACAGTGCCATTTAAATACCATATGCCCGGGAAATTAAAATTGAAAATTGGTCATACTTTTTGTATACAGTAGTATCGTATATAAATATTTAATAAACATTACAATTTTTAAGCATGTGTTAATAAGTAAAAAGATGAATCTTTTAAAGTTGTAGAAACAATTAGAAATTAATAATAAACATATAAATTAATGTTAATAAAAGTTTTACCCAACAACAGATAAATGATGTTACAATAGTTTACAATTGAAAATGCAGTATTATTGTAATTGAATATAAAAAAAAAAAGCATTTAATAGAAAAAGAAATAAGGTCTTACCTCACAGTAATCAAAACTCAGTATAGGGTTGTCAGATGAATTGCAGCAGTTTTATCTATGAAGTCAAAATCAGCCAAATGTTAAAATAGACCTGTATTGTAAATGTTATTTTTTAAATGGATTATTCTTTCGAACTAGGCAATGACTCTTATTTAATTAGCTTTAATATTAATAATAAAGATTTTTCGAAGTTATATTACTATTTTTTAACTTCATCCCCCTTCATTAAGTTTCATTTATCCTTTTATTTCTGCCTTGAAAGCTATTTATTTCAAAAATAGATTTTATTCTTCTACTTATTTGGAAAACATTTCATATTTAATTTCCTATACACCATTGTCCTCTGCAATTAAATGTTAAAGAAAAGTGCATGCAAAATGTGAGGATTTTTTGGGAGGGACAGGAAATTTTATTTCTTTACCACTAAGATATTTCAAAGGGTTAATTATTTATTAACAAAATGTAAAAAAATATATATATTTTACACAATCCTTATTTTTTTAACGTACTAAGAAAAAATAAGTTTTTTTCTCCTTTTTTTTAAATTCTCCATTGGAAACGTAAATTGATTTGTATAAAAACTCAAACTTTTATTGAGTGATATACTTGAAAATAAAAATAGCAAAAAAATTAATAAATCATTGCCATTTAATTTACTTCTTGGAATTTTCTAATATTTTTACGATAAACTTAAAATATTAATTAGATAAAAATTCCATACATCTAATAAAACATTTGTATATTTTTTTAGAACAAGTATACATGAATTGAAATTGCATAGCTAATAGAAAAAGAATATATTCCACTGGTCATACATAAAAGATTATTAATTTAATAGTTATTCGGAAAAAAAAAATCTACAATCTAAATTATTGGCCATGAGAAATAAACAAAAAGTCTATAATAAGCTTGTTTTGTTTATAGCAATTTTTTTTGTAAAAGAAGTATCTTAGAAAAAAATTAATTAAATTAAGTCCATAGAACTAAACGGAAAAAAAATCAGAAAAAAGCAATGCAATGATGAAATTTTGAATAACTAGGAAAAACTAAATAAGTAGGATACTTACATTATGTTAATAATTATGGTGCTTATATTTTTATATTAATATTTATGGTATTTATATATTTTATAATAAATTTAAGAGAAATTAGCCAGAAAATGAGTGAGTAAAACGATTTTTTTTTTTAGCCATCAACTTCTGAAATAAGCCAAAATGGCATAAATTAGCCACATATGGCATCCCTGCTTTAACATTTGATCCCTTCCTTTCGCCAATTGAATAACAGTCGCTAAAATGCAAACCGAAACTTTTCTAATCGTTTATTTTCATTGTTTAATTGTTATCATGTCCCTAACATAAATAAAACAGTTTGGATTAAGGGGCTATCCAAATACTTAAATTACTTATTTTATGTGTTTGAAATTTTTTTTTTTCTAATGCAGTTATATATATATATATAACTGCATTAGAAAATATATATATATATATATATATATTTATGAAACCTAATAGTTAATGCCATTCTTGTTTAGTATTTATAAAACAATCAACAATGAGTTATTCCATATTTTAATTTCTCGTTTCTCATGCACAAAAATTATCTTTTTTTAAAAAAAAATTGTTTTTATCTTTTCAATAGCGGCATGTTTTCATGAAATATGGCGTTAGCAGACGTCTTTTAAAAAAGGATAGTCCCTATTTTAAAGGCCATGCCCGTGTGTAACTCCATATCTTTTTTTTAAACAAACAAAAATGTTTTATATCAATTGATTGCTATTTTTGTTTTCTTTTGGAAAATAAAATTTATGACCCGATATATGACAAGGAAAGGGAGCATTTGGTATAAAACATTTGCTATAAAACATCAATGAATGAGTAACATGTTTCAATGTATTGAAACCAAATAAGTAGAGCAAATAATAATTAAACATGAGAATTAGTATAATTTTATGGAATTAATTAAAAAAAATATGCTTATTCATTTTCATAGAAACATCGAGATGATATTATATTTTATTATAATTCACAAAATATCCATCTTTTTTTTTATATATATATTTTGTTGTTTATTTTGAAGCAATATTTTCAGCTAAAACAATTAAACACTAGAATAAGTATAATTTATAGAATTAGTTTTTAAAAATAATATAGTTAATGTTTGGTTGTTTATTTTGAAGCAGCATTTTCAGCTAAACTAATTAAACATGAGAATTAGTATAATTTTATGGAATTAATTAAAAAAAATATGTTTATTCATTTTCATAGAAACATTGAGATGATATTATATTTTATTATAATTCATAAAATATCCATTATCTTTTTTTTATATTTTGTTGTTTATTTCGAAGCACCACTTTCAGCTAAAATAATTAAACACTAGAATTAGTATAATTTTATGGAATTAATTAAAATAAATATTATGTTTATTCATTTTCATAGAAACATCGAGATTATATTGTATTTTATTATAATTCATAAGAAATCCATTCTCTTTTTTTTTTTTTTTGAAGTAACATTTTTAGCTAAAATAATTAAACAATTTTATAGAATTAGTTTTTAAAAATAATATATTTAATATTTGGTTGTTTATTTTGAAGCAACATTTTCAGCTAAACTAATTAAAACCTAGAATTAGTATAATTTTATGGAATTAATTAAAATAAATATTATGTTTATTCATTTTCATAGAAACATCGAGATTATATTGTATTTTATTATAATTCATAAGAAATCCATTCTCTTTTTTTTTTTTGAAGTAACATTTTTAGCTAAAATAATTAAACAATTTTATAGAATTAGTTTTTAAAAATAATATATTTAATATTTGGTTGTTTATTTTGAAGCAACATTTTCAGCTAAACTAATTAAAACCTAGAATTAGTATAATTTTATGGAATTAATTAAAATAAATATTATGTTTATTCATTTTCATAGAAACATCGAGATTATATTGTATTTTATTATAATTCATAAGAAATCCATTCTCTTTTTTTTTTTTTGAAGTAACATTTTTAGCTAAAATAATTAAACAATTTTATAGAATTAGTTTTTAAAAATAATATATTTAATATTTGGTTGTTTATTTTGAAGCAACATTTTCAGCTAAACTAATTAAAACCTAGAATTAGTATAATTTTATGGAATTAATTAAAATAAATATTATGTTTATTCATTTTCATAGAAACATCGAGATTATATTGTATTTTATTATAATTCATAAGAAATCCATTCTTTTTTTTTTTGAAGTAACATTTTTAGCTAAAATAATTAAAACAATTTTATAGAATTAGTTTTTAAAAATAATATATTTAATATTTGTTTGTTTATTTTGAAGCAACATTTTCAGCTAAACTAATTAAAACCTAGAATTAGTATAATTTTATGGAATTAATTAAAATAAATATTATGTTTATTCATTTTCATAGAAAACATCGAGATTATATTGTATTTTATTATAATTCATAAGAAATCCATTCTCTTTTTTTTTTTTTGAAGTAACATTTTTAGCTAAAATAATTAAACAATTTTATAGAATTAGTTTTTTAAAAATAATATATTTAATATTTGGTTGTTTATTTTGAAGCAACATTTTCAGCTAAACTAATTAAAACCTAGAATTAGTATAATTTTATGGAATTAATTAAAATAAATATTTTGTTTATTCATTTTCATAGAAATATCGAGATTATATTGTATTTTATTATAATTCATAAAAAATCCATTCTCTTTTTTTTTTTTTGAAGTAACATTTTTAGCTAAAATAATTAAACAATTTTATAGAATTAGTTTTTAAAAATAATATATTTAATATTTGGTTGTTTATTTTGAAGCAACATTTTCAGCTAAACTAATTAAAACCTAGAATTAGTATAATTTTTATGGAATTAATTAAAATAAATATTTTGTTTATTCATTTTCATAGAAATATCGAGATTATATTGTATTTTATTATAATTCATAAAAATCCATTTTTTTTTTTTTGAAGTAACATTTTTAGCTAAAATAATTAAACACTAGAATAAGTATAATTTTATAGAATTAGTTTTTAAAAATAATATATTTAATATTTGGTTGTTTATTTTGAAGCAACATTTTCAGCTAAACTAATTAAAACCTAGAATTAGTATAATTTTATGGAATTAATTAAAATAAATATTATGTTTATTCATTTTCATAGAAACATCGAGATTATATTGTATTTTATTATAATTCATAAGAAATCCATTCTCTTTTTTTTTTGAAGTAACATTTTTAGCTAAAATAATTAAACAATTTTATAGAATTAGTTTTTAAAAATAATATATTTAATATTTGGTTGTTTATTTTGAAGCAACATTTTCAGCTAAACTAATTAAAACCTAGAATTAGTATAATTTTATGGAATTAATTAAAATAAATATTATGTTTATTCATTTTCATAGAAACATCGAGATTATATTGTATTTTATTATAATTCATAAGAAATCCATTCTCTTTTTTTTTTTGAAGTAACATTTTTAGCTAAAATAATTAAACAATTTTATAGAATTAGTTTTTAAAAATAATATATTTAATATTTGGTTGTTTATTTTGAAGCAACATTTTCAGCTAAACTAATTAAAACCTAGAATTAGTATAATTTTATGGAATTAATTAAAAATAAATATTATGTTTATTCATTTTCATAGAAACATCGAGATTATATTGTATTTTATTATAATTCATAAAAATCCATTCTCTTTTTTTTTTTTTTTTGAAGTAACATTTTTAGCTAAAATAATTAAACACTAGAATAAGTATAATTTTATAGAATTAGTTTTTAAAAATAATATATTTAATATTTGGTTGTTTATTTTGAAGCAACATTTTCAGCTAAACTAATTAAAACCTAGAATTAGTATAATTTTATGGAATTAATTAAAATAAATATTATGTTTATTCATTTTCATAGAAACATCGAGATTATATTGTATTTTATTATAATTCATAAGAAATCCATTCTCTTTTTTTTTTTTTGAAGTAACATTTTTAGCTAAAATAATTAAACAATTTTATAGAATTAGTTTTTAAAAATAATATATTTAATATTTGGTTGTTTATTTTGAAGCAACATTTTCAGCTAAACTAATTAAAACCTAGAATTAGTATAATTTTATGGAATTAATTAAAATAAATATTATGTTTATTCATTTTCATAGAAACATCGAGATTATATTGTATTTTATTATAATTCATAAAAAATCCATTGTCTTTTTTTTTTTTTTTTGAAGTAACATTTTTAGCTAAAATAATTAAACACTAGAATAAGTATAATTTTATAGAATTAGTTTTTAAAAATAATATATTTAATATTTGGTTGTTTATTTTGAAGCAACATTTTCAGCTAAACTAATTAAAACCTAGAATTAGTATAATTTTATGCAATTAATTAAAATAAATATTATGTTTATTCATTTTCATAGAAACATCGAGATTATAATGTATTTTATTATAATTCATAAAAAATCCATTATCTTTTTTTTTGAAGTAACATTTTTAGCTAAAATAATTAAACACTAGAATAAGTATAATTTTACGGAATTAATTTTAAATATATTATGTTTATTCATTTTGATAGAAACAACGAGATGATTTTGCATTTTATTATAACTCACGAAACATCCATTATCCTTTTTTATATAATTTGTTGTTTGTTTTGAAGCAATATTTTCAGCTAAAAACAAATACATATTTTCTAGATAAAAAAAAATGTTGCGTTTCTTAATTGAGTATTGTAATTCAGATACAACGATAATCTACTAGCTTTTCTTTTTTTATCTAATACTCAATTCCATACATTTAAGAGACCTTTTCGTGAGTACTAAATGTCAAAAATAATGATTTTATATTTCTGAGAAACAGAAATTTTTTTTTTTTTTCCTGTTTAAAGTCTCTATTTTAACTGTAAAAAAATCTTGAACGACAAAACACTCGAAACTAAACGAGAAGAAATTATTAAAACCATTCATTTTTAACCTGTCAACCGTATAATTAGCTCGCGTGACAATTTTCTTTAGAAGATATATCACTTGTTTATCAGCCTACTTCACAAGTAAATACCACGTTTCATCAAGACGATACTATTGAAAGGTTTTCGCTGACATGTTTGTTGATGTATAGGGATGAGCAAAACGAACTTATTCTGAACAAATACGTTTTTATTTCTATCTGCCACCATCGATCGTGCTTCATAAGAAAATATTATCAGTAAATAATCAATTCACCCGCCTCATAAAAGGACAGCCAAAAAGAATTATCCTGGGTGTTCGAAATGTGGACTTGTTATTCTCACAAAAATTCGAAAGACGCTACATTCTAAAAGATTTCATGTATTGTATTCTATTATGCGATGAGATTAATGGACGATTCAAAGAATTCTAAATCAGTTCTTATTTGTCAGACAACCATTGAATACAAACAACAACAAATAATAATAATAATAGTGTTTATCACTTTGGGGATAAAAGAATAGTTTAGTTAGTATGTAAGCTATTGAAAAAGAACTACGTCCATCATTTTATTATACTGGAATACAAGAACCATCATTATCCGGAATCTTACATATGAATAACATTGTTCCGTTATAGATCCAGAAAATAAAGATGAATTGATTATCAAAAGAAACATTCATTCCCGAACAAGACATCTCGGATTTATATTGGATCTAAAGAAAACAGTCAATTGTGTAAATTTTGCTTATTGTTTTTAAACAGAGCACAGTAATGACTGCTAATTTATTGCCGGTCCAAAAAGTCTGGGGAAAAGAAGAGTTTCAAAAAATTATATTCACTCAAGATCTTGAAGCACTGTCTCTCCAAAACATGCTTACAACTTCAAGGAAGTTATCTATATGGCTGGAAATCAAAAGCATCGTAGGGCTTCTGAAAATCACTGGTATTTATTTGACGACAGGCGATAAAGATATTCCAGGACTTGGCAAACTGTTTTCTAAATGCTGTTCTGTGATGGGAATTCTCGCTTTTGTCCTCAACTTCTCTTTTATTGCCTCTGAAGTGGTTTTTTGTGGAGTTACAAAATTTGTCAGCTCCTCTGTGGTCATTTGCATGGGTTCTACATTATGTATGTCATTGTTATTATGGATTGCCATGATAAGAAAACGAACACAGTTTTTTCAACTTATTGATAAGTCTGGAACGATCTATGATTCAATTCTTGTGGATGTGAATGTCAAGTTGCGAAGATGGATCAAGATATCTGCATATTTTATCTTCTTTGCACCCATTGTCGCTTCTTTGTGCTGTGTTTTTTCCGTTCAAAACAATGATTCCTACTATTATCTCCACTGCTATACTTTTGGCAATAAGATCGCAACTGCCAACAATTACTATCAAGACCTTCTGTTGTTATTTTTCCTCACAATCGAAAACTACATGCAATTCTTTCTCCCCAACATCGTAACGGTGCTCATATTTTACCTCTGTGAGCTCTTAAGCGATATTATCAATGCCTTTGTGGTTAAATGCAAAAATGAAAACTGGCAAAGCTATTGCCTGGTGCACGGTGAGGCCAAAACCTACAGGCTGCTGGAATTTTATAAAAGAATTAAGACAAACTTCGACACACTCCACGAACTTTCTTCTTGGCCAATATTCCTGATCATTTCTCAAAAGTTTCTCACTTTGTTTTTCACTCTTACTGTGGTTTTATCATCGAAGAAAAAGAAAATATTGTTACAGCTAATTGAAGCATGTTTCCTGGCATTTAACGCCCTGGTATCGTTATTTCTTCTTATTATTGCGGGATCTCGAATTCGAGAATCCCACAAAAGAATTCGTTCTCTTCTTTTTGAAATATCCGAGTTCCGAGAACGTCATCGCTGCACGTTCAGGCAAGACATTTTGCCATTGTTGAAGACATTTGTCGAAAAGGAAGACATGGTCATGACGGCAGCTGGAATGATTCCTCTTACCAGAAGCCTCTTTCTAAAAATTGGAGCTGCTTTAGTCACTTACGGAGTACTCATTGTACAGTTGGATACCAGTGATAATCCCTAACAGTTTCCATAAATTTTTTTTTATCCGCCGCTTTAAAGATTAAATAATGATTATTTCTTTCTATACAGACGTCCTTGGTGCAAAACTGTCTGTCTTCTCTTGTGAAAATCTACACATTTACCCAGCCCTGCGGAATAAAAAATTTATCACAGCTTTATAGCATTTTAAAATGTGCATTTCAAAAATGATCTCCATTATTTGGTGGTGTCAAATACCATGATCGTAAATATTTTAGATCATTTTACCCTAGCAAAAGAAAAGAGAATGCAATTTTAATTTGACTGAAGAATCAAACTAAACAAGAACATTTCAGTTTTTTGGCATGAATGAAAACATGAATATTATGAAAATGAATATTAAGAAAAGACAAAACTATTTCAGAGTAATTTTAAAGGACAGTTTCTCGCAAAGATAAATCCAAGAAAACTCTAACCAGAAGGCTCTATTGCCTATGGGAGACTTTCTATTATATAAAATGATGTCTTTTAAAAAAGGGGCATTAAAGCGAAATAACATACTCTTGCATGCTAGCTAGTTCCATTGTAACTGTGCCAAGACAGTATGTTCCGTTGTTGGCTTTTATAGTTTTCTTCACTTACAATATAATGACAATTTATATTAACGCGTTTTTTATTTATATGTGCAGCATAATATTTTAATTATTTAGTTCATGTGATTTTTATAATGATATTGTGCTTAAACAGTCACAACATTATGGAGCCGCCATCAGCTTACATAGCACCTTGTTAACAGCTTGGGTCCATAGACTCGTGGGATCGAACCGTACTATCAGCTCTTATCTACTGGAATGGTGACTTATCTGACCAAGCAACGTTTTTCCAATTATCTTGGATTAAACCGATATGTTCGAAAGTCCAGCATAGGCTCTGCAACCGATCTCGTTATTGTTAGAAAAGAGTCTTATAAAGTCTTTTGATGCCATATCCCATCAACACTGAAATTCGCTGCACTGTCCTCAGGGATACGTCTGTCCCACATTGATTGCTCTTTTATTTGATACAGTCTTGCTTGTCTGCTGAGTATTCGCATATGTCAGTCTTTGTCATTAAGTTGACGCGATCAGATGCTGCGCTGTCCTTGTTGAGAAGTAATGTCTGAAATTTTATATTCTAGTCACTCTCTTGACAGTGTGGATCGAAGAATGTTCATTTCTCTAACAACTTCGAAATAGCTAAAATGGCTTCCAACTAGCAATTCGAGTTCAAAGTCTGTTAATTCTTTTAGTGCGACCATAATTACAACATAAAACTCTTCACATGGAATGAATACATACGAAAGACCTGACAATGCACTACCAAATGATACATTTCGTACGCGATACCATTGCCATCTGTATATTTGTATATTGCTTTTGCCACTTCAGTGTATAAATTAAATTAAATTAATTATTAAATTAAATAACTAAAATTTTAAATATTGATTTTAATTTAATCTGATTCTTCATATAATTTTTTTCAGTACTAGTAAAATTCGATATTGTTGAAAATAATGTCAGAGTTCGAAATTTATGTCTTGTTAGTATATATATTAGTAAATATTTTAATTTACGCAATGAAGATAATATTTGTTTTATTAACTACTTGATGTGTAACGTAAAATTTATTAATAAGAAAGCTATGAGTCAGTTAAAAACAGTCAGTTTTTGATGAAGTTTGAAAGGACAGAATATGGAACATGTTCTGGCCCTAGTCTAATATGAAAGTTTTATACAAAATAGAGAAGATTATTTATTAAAAATTATATATAATTCTATTTTGGATTTTATTTTCTGACAAATGTGATACTATGTTCGATTTTATTTGTTATAAACTACATATCATTCGATATTTGATTTGATTTTGTTACAAATTATATGTTGCAATTAGATATTAATTAATATTATTTTTAATTAATTTTTATGATATTAATTAATTAATTTAATTAATTAGATATTACATCACTTCAGTAAATTAAAAAATTATTAAACAGAACATAAGAGAAAATCGTTTAATTCATGTTCTTTTCATATCTTTACAATATGTGGGCAATCATATTTACAAAAAAAAAAATATCTTTTATCCATTTATTCGTTTTACAAAAACACCGTAAAAATAAATAAAACATCAAATTCGAAATAAAAAAATATATATATATGACATGCACAAGAATAAAATAAATAAGATTAAACACTAAATAATAATTAAATACTTCCAAGTTATAAAAAAAAAAAAAACTTATGACATAAAAATTAGTTTGTGCTGTGATATATGTTACAATTATCAAAAGCGGTGTTTCATTATTTTTTTCCCGTAACAAAAACATATTCTATATAAAAAAAAAAATTAATTTGGTCAATCAATTAATTATTTTTTAAAAGGACACTTTTGTAATTGAAGTTCTGTACTTTAGTTTCTTCTGTACTTTCAACTAATTTTTGAAGAACTTCGAAACGTCTTAGCCATTTCATGTATGGCAAATTAATTTGCTCATATATCTTTAACTACAATAAGTTAAAAAAGCAGTTCAAAACTGAGAAAACTCGAATCCCGATAGGCGACTACTGAATGGCTATTTTACTCATTTCCTGGCGGCCCTTTACGATATTGGTTGCCAATTTATAGGAAATTTATTTTATGGTGTGATTAGGGATTGCAATATCGGACCAAAAGTTCAATACCGGTATTTTTTAGATCTTAATACCGGGATACCAGTTTTAATACCGGTAGTAGAAATTTTAGAAAAAGAAAGAAAACACAGGTGGTTTTTTTTTTGTTTTATTTGCCAGGTTTATTAGAGAATGTAAATATCCCCAAAAAAAAAAAAAAAACACTCGAAATGGCAAACCATCTAATGCTGTCATTTTACTTATAATTTTATCCAAATTATCTTCTTTTTTTTTTTCAAAAAAATCTATAATCCCGAAACTGTGCTTAAGTTTGCATCTTCATCGCAATTAGATTCTTTCCTCTTTAATAAATTTGTATCATGTTTCGTTTTTAAATGTGTATGGAATCCGCTGTACTTCCTCCCTTCAATTTGATAAATCTTGAACATTTTTTACATTGTGCCATCATATTATTTTCTTCTTATAAATAATGAAACCAAACCGAAGTATTATCAACTGATTTTTTACGTTCTTTAAAATTATTCATTATTATGGGGTATTATTTATGAGTATATATATATATATATATATATATATATAATAAATCTGAAAAATATTTGGAACTCTAAAGTATGATATGCAAATACAATATGAATAACAGACTCACCAATTTAAAAAAATATCGAAAAATTACAATTTTTCATAACTACAACCTTGTTTTCACAGATAAGAATTCTGAATAATAATTCATAGATAAGAATAAGAATTTCACAGATAAGATTCGAATTTCTAGTAAATACTGAAAAACCGGTATTACAAAATTGTACAAATGGCTCAAAATACCGGTATTCGGTATCCCGGTATTGCAATCCCTAGATGCGGTGTAAGTAGTATAGGTTACCATCTTCTGGGCCATTTGTCAAAAATCTGTCATTTTCTGGACCACATCGTGTTTGTTGTGATCAATGCTCACACTGCATTGCTTTTCACATGTCTTGTGAATTATTGTATGGTATAAGTAGTATACTCTGTTATCTTCTGGATCATTTGTCACAAACAAGTCATTTTCTGTATCGCATCGCGTTTGTTTCTGGAATTCCAAATGAAGCATTTGTTGACCACTTTGCTTTTGTTGTAATCGAAAATGTAAAGTTTTGCTAGATATTAACTTATACCCGCACTATATAACGTTATTTAAAAACTTAAAAGTTATGAGTCAAATTAATTGCTTAGGAAGGCAACTTTATCCAGAAAATTTGAAAATTGTTAGGGAATTGTGGTGGTTTAAATGACGATGTTAATTGTATCTCATATGGACACTTTCTATCAACAAAAAATAGTACTGTTGATGAAAACTGTAAATGAAACTAATTTCAAGAAAAATGTTAATAAATATTGTTAAATAATTTGTCTTTATGTTTTCCTCGAATAAATAAGTTATATGTTTTCCTTTCATTATGTTCACTTTATTTCTGAGACGATATCTAAATCATTAGATAGATGCAATTTTTTATTTGAATCAACGAATAAATTAATTTCTTTTAACTCGTTTTTGTAGTTTCTTTATTTACATTATTACATTTACCAAATTCAGTATGAGAAATTCTGAATATTTATATTAGATAGCTTTCATTAGAAGTTTAAACATACTTATTAATCTATTAAATTCTAACCTCCAAAATACATTTCTACATTCGTTAAATAAAAAAAAAATTGCAAATATTTTTGTGTTGTAATTTAGAAAAAAAAAAAACCCTTTTTTTATAAGACTATTTTACAGTAGCATTATTTAAAATAATAAGAAACAGCGACTTACATAATCTGTTAAGAACATCTCACATGGCGTATAATCCACTGGATTTCAAGCAGACTAAGCAAGTACAATTTAGAATATGATATCAAAGTCTGAAGCGGATATATGATATGACCTTCGAGTACTTTGACGACTTTGCATAAAAATAATAAAAAAAAAAAATAATTTCCTGTGTGGGCATGCTTTTCCTGCTTCAAACGCTTCAGTGTATATAAAAACAGTTTTTATTAAAAGACATTATAAACATTACTGGGATTACTTATATATATAAATATATATATATATAGCCAAAATTACAAAATCCAAAGATGAAAATATTTTTCAGCGATAATGCCTGATGGCCGAGTGACTAGCGTTCTGGCGCTCGGTGCCACAGGTTTTGGGTGCGAGTCCCGGCGATACCATGTATGCTTGTAAAGGTTCGGAATCCGCTTTAAACCGTAGATCCCGGCCTAATATGACTTGAGCGTTGAGAATGAGGCTGATAATTCCTTCCCGTAAAAAGAAGAACCTATCCTGTCTAGAAATCTGACACTAAGCGAACGGCCTTGGCCCACCATGGGGCTATTGCGCTACGGATAACGATGCTGATGAATGGCTGTACTGCTCACGTACATAAAAGCCATCGCATTTCCTTTTGATCATCTCTTGGGATGGTGACAACTCGACAACAACAAATTTTATAGTACATGCATCTATCCTGACTCGTGTATGTCAATTTTGAGGATTCTAATAGAACAGATAGTACTGTTGCTATACAACAATAAATCCTTTTTCACAGAATTATAAAAACAATATTGTCTCAAGCTCAATTAATTATTATTACAGGAAATAATAGAGTGAATTAATTTTAACAAAAGTCTAACAATTTGTTTTGGATAACAATTTGGTTATATAATGGACAAACATGACTACTATTGTTTATTCTTGGAACAAAAAGAATTTTCACATTTTTTAACGTTTTAATACAAGTGCGTTTTGAGAGATTTGTGCTAATTTTGAGATTAAAATGGATGTTTTAACGAGAATTGGTGTAGGAAGTTTCTTGCTATTTTTGGGGTAATGGAATTCATCTTTCAAGACGATTTTACATCGTTTTTCTAAATTATTG
Organism: Caerostris darwini; assembly: GCA_021605075.1. Classification (NCBI taxonomy): domain Eukaryota; kingdom Metazoa; phylum Arthropoda; class Arachnida; order Araneae; family Araneidae; genus Caerostris; species Caerostris darwini. Next base: position 36,511 of record BPLQ01001588.1, read on the forward strand.
AATATGTATTAATAATGATATTGATAAAATCTGTACAAATTCTAGATCTACACACACACACATACAAAATGATGAAAGCTACTACTAATGCACCAATGGAAAAAAACTTTATCAAAAGGAACGCTGTTCCTGTTGTAGAGTCTAAGGATGTTTGGAAGAAGTGTGAAGCTTTAGGTATACAAACAAAATTGGCTTCTTCCGAAGAAGGGCTTGCCATAACTGAAATACCTAAGCAAATGTTTTCCAAACAAGTTTCAATACCTGCAGTTACATGTAGAGAAGTTTGTTTTTTTTGCAACGCATAGAGTATGAAAGCTAAGTTGTCTTCACACTAAGATTGAGGAGTTGAAGCTATTGAAGAAATAAATCATTATCAAGTCATCCAACCATTATCAAAATACATTAGCAGAGACAAATACAAAAGTTATAACAAAAACTTATGAAATCAACAGATAACAGCATTATAATGATAATGCTAAAAAAACTCCCCATAATATACAAACAAAATTGGCTTCTTCCGAAGAAGGGCTTGCCATAACTGAAATACCTAAGCAAATGTTTTCCATGACAGTGAAGATCACAAATAATCTGTAAATTTACCTTTAAGAATACATATTAAAACTGTGGCATTTATTATGTTTAGTTAGAAAATTTTTAAATTTCGATTTATCATTCTTTTTTGTTGTTGTTTATAATTGTTTATCTTTTCAATATTGTTTCTTAAATAACTTAGTGTAAGTAGAAATCTATTATGTTTATATCATGATAAAACTATTTAAAGTTAAGTAATTTTATAAAACTTTTATGATAATAAATTAAAAAAAAAAAAAAAAAATCACAACATTAAAAAATTTCAGTTTAATAATAGGCAAGTTATATCATAATAATAATAATAATATAATAAGATAAATGTAAATTAAAATATTGTAGATCTTCCTTAAAAGTTTTGTGTAATAACTGGTTAATTATAAAGTGAATAATGTTATTTAATAAAGGAAACAAGTAAAAATATAAAGTTTTATTTAAAATTTCCATAAACACTAAAGATAATTAAGGTTTATATTTCATTTCCTTAATTGACTGGGCTTATTTAGCTTGGTTTTAATTTTTTATAAGAAAAATTAACAAGCAACCAACTAAATAAATTCACATATACAGTTACAAAATAATTTGGATATTTTTTAAGTTTTTGTGAAAGAGATTGGTAAATTTACCAATTATATGTCTTTATACATAATATGATTTCACATTATTTAATATTGGTTAATCGATATTAATATATAAAAAATGTTACATTTTATAATTATAATAATAAAGCAGAAAAAGAGGAATTTGTACATTTTAATAATGATTTCAAAAATATTTATCTTGAATAATACCCTTATAGAGAACTAAATGCTTAATTTTTTAACACCAGGATATTTAAACATGTTTTACTTGAAAATTTAAAAAAAAAAAATTTTTTTTTTGTAGTTTTTCAATTATTATAATTAGAATACTGATAAAATAACACTTAAAATAATTAGTTAAATTTTAATTTAATAGAAATTAACATTTTACTAATTATGTATATTACAATCATTTATTAAATTCGAAGATAATAATTTATAATAAATATAATTATACTTCTGGTTTTTTTCAGCATAGAAATGTTTCTCATAATCTTTCGTGAAATTTTAATAATGCGCTATACAATTAACAGTACTTAACAGTTTAATTCAAATTTTTTATAACTGCGGTGATTGATCCACAAAGAAGGAGAAGGACAAAAACTTTGAAATGCAATTCATAAATTATCCTAAGAGAAAATGTCAAAAAAATTAAAGTAATAAAACTTTTTTTTTCCCAAAGAGACGCATGTATTTTTGAAGTTAAATATGCTCAACAACATCTTCAAAAAAACGTCACCAATTCTTTTAGTCCCCCCCAAATTTAGTTTCCTTCAGTTACAGTTTTCTTTTAAGCAATTTATACCTCATTTTGGATATTTTATTAGAATATATTTTATGGAGTTTTGCTGATAATTTTGATGCAACGAAGACTTTCGATTTTAAAGTGTTGAATTTCGAGATTTTTTTTTTCTAGAAAAGTGGCTTTTCAGCACCAGTATTATAGTGCAAAAAATTTTTTTTAAATGATTATCTTAATATTTTTAAAATTAATATTTATTTAAAAATTAAAATCAGGACTGAATATTTCTAAATTAATATTTTTAATTAAGCAATTTTTCTTTAAAAATTCAGTTTGTCTAGGATTTTTTTTTTTTTTTTTTTATCAACATCAAGAAGAATTGTGTTTCCATTTTAAAATGATCTATTTTGAATATTTTTCTGATCAATTGCAAATATTTTTACCTCTTTTTTTAATCACTCTAAATAAATTAATTTGCAACAAATAATTAAAATTTATATTACCCAATTCCAAATAAAATTTAATAAACTGTCCAAACTATGATTAGTTTACTACAATTGTTTCTTAATTAAAATTAATCAAGTAGTGTGGATATAAGACAATATTTTTTTTTTTTATCAAAGAAGGCTTAGAAATTAAAAATATAAGGACTATTGGCAAATTGCTATTTATAATAATTAAATATTTTAAAAAGAATACTTCAAAAAATTAACAATATCCAGGGATTTCACCTTGGGTAAAGGATTGATTGGTTTAAATTTTAAGGGATAAGCTTATTAATTTTAAAAATTGATTTTTAAAATTACAGTATAGTTAATATTTATTAATAATACAGTATAGTTAAAAATTTTATGTATGTTCCATAAAGAAAAATTAATAAATAATTATTATGATAGTGTAATTGAATAAATTTTATTTCAAAATACACAAATGAATTATAAATTTTAATTCTTTTAGGATAAAAACATTTTAAAAGATGTATAGTACGAAATTAAAATATTTCAACTAAACAAACTTTAATAACATTTAAAATAACAAATAAATAAATGAAATTCAACAATACAGTTTTTTAATTGCAATTTTAAACTTTCATATTAACATTACTTTCATTTTTATATCATTCCTTTTCTGGAAATTGGTTTATTTAAATGTCTTTTAAGAAAAACATAATAAAAGCTTTCAATGTCCTATTTGAAAAAGTAAGAAAAATAAATCTAAGTATCTATAAAAATACTAAAAAACAGTCAATTAAATTTCATTTAATAAGATTGTTCATTTGCATTTTGAAACTTCCTAGCAAGTTTTTATAATTAAATTAATTATAAAATAAATAACCAAGCTATTTTTCTTCATTTGCCTGTCAATTTTTTATGTAATGTATCTGATTACCTAAGTCATATTTTAAATTCTTTTATACATAGATAAATTTTATGATTTTAATGATAAAATAAACAAGTAATTTAAACACTTATTTCCATTTAGTGAAATATTTTAAAGTGTGTAAAGTTTTAAAAAACTATTTCATAAAGAAAAATTTACAATAATGATAAAAGCATATTCTTTAAAAATAATTCATAAAATTAATGAAATAATGTTTTACTTATTTAGCACTTGCAAAATTAGTATCAGCTTTTCATAGTATAATTTTTATACCAATCGTATTTTCTTTTAAATATTTTGCATATTTTACATTTATCATGTAGGGGAAAAAAAACAAAAAAACATTGTATAACATTGATATAAGAAAATCATATGACCTTCACTTAGAAAATACGTTAAAAAAAATTACATTAATACGATTTACTTCTAATAAATTCCATATAAAAATAAATCAAAACTATGCAAATATAAGAATTTAATTCAGAAAATTATAGTTATTCAGTTTCATAAAATTGAACACACTGAACATCTAACAACTCTGTTTCGGCGAGGATTTTCCCACACAACTGGGCTTGGATCAGGAACCGATGCAGTTTCAGATGCAGTATCATCTTGTAAAGGCACTTCATCATTCTCCAACATGTCCTATTAAATTAAAGATATCAATGTTTTAAAAATAACTACTCAAATTACAATAATAATATCATTATAATTATGTATATCTTCCTATATCTTTCTTTTATACTATATATTTTTATATACCTTTAGACTATTCAATATTACCTTAAGTTTATATATACAGTATATCACAGAAATTTTAAGACATGTTGAACCTCAGCCTACAATGACGCCACCTGTGCTATTGTTGCAGTTGTGTGTAAGGTGGTGGTATTCTAGCTAATAAGGAAAAAATTCATAAGTCGGTAAATTATAAATATTTTATGGTAAATTTTTAAGTTTCAACATTGTTAATTTGGAGGACAGATTATATTTTAAGATTTTCAAGGTTGCTTTAAGAATTGTTTGGATAGGATAAGCGAACAGGCTCCTTTTTGGGAGGCTTAATCTGGATCGTATAATATTATATTGCCGAGATCATATAACTCCATAAAAGCAGGATCATTGATGGCGATGTCCACAAAAGTTAATTGGTTAAAAAAAGGTTTCTAATCCATTCTAACCCAAAAAAACACAACAAAATAAATTAAAATAAAAATACAAAATACAAAAATAGAAAGCTCGCCACTGGAAGAGAAGTCAGCAATCAATCATGTTGTATATTGCCAAAGGTTACCACATTGGGAAATTGGATTCTTATATTATAAAACCACACTTGCTGGTGTTTATGTTTAAATCTAACAAAAATTCCGGTGTTAAAAAAAAAGAAATATTTACTTGATTATCACTCTGACCCAATGACTCCAGAAACTCCTCTGGATTTCTGATGAGGACTGGTGGAGATGAAGCAACATGTTTTTCAGATGGTGGATTAGTCATACGAGGAGAAAGAAATGAAGGTGATATAAAGTGAGAAAGCCTTTCCACAATGTTAGAAAATTTGCTTTCCCAATCAGTTTGTTTTCCATTACCACCATGTCCACCAATACCTAATAATTACAAAACACAACTAATAAATTTAAGCATGAATGATGAAATCAAATTCACATCAGTTCACCCAGGTCATGTCACTCATCACTTCAGATTTATATGAACATTTTTTTACAAGTTGCTATGATCAAATTATGAAACCCTACATTTTTCTTTTTTTACCTAAGTCAATCATTTTCCACTATATTGAAACTCAAAGCTTATGAGAAAAAGGCATTTTCTGCTATTGTTGTGGTTGTATGGCATTCATGTAGCTAGTGAAAAAAAATTCATAAGTTGGTAAATTATAAATATTTTATGGCAAATTTTCACCATTTTTTACTTGTGAAATATGCAGATACTGCAAAAATAATAAATTATATTTAATTTTTAAATATTGAAAATATATAAAATATGATTTTTTCAAAATTAGGTACGGAGGCGAGGCAGTGGAGTCAGTTAATTGTTTCAAAAATATGTACTTAAAAGTAAGATAACGTGAAATAAAATTATTAGGATTTTAGCTACCTACATAATAGCTCAGGCATGAAATAGATTGAATCTTGTCTAATATGTAATGCATGTCACAGCTTGTACCATCACATCCTCCCCTCCACATATTCTCATCATATGCATTGTTGTCAAAGTTGTTTTGTCATAGTTCAAGCTGTATTTATGCATTGGAATTGAGCTATAATAGGTTTTTATTTTGAATAGAATGATAATATTTAACCGTTTTTATGTTTTTTTAGTAACTTAGTAATTGGTGAAACATTTTTATTTAACATACTGTGTATCATATTTGTTCAACGTGTGTTGCGTTTCACTTTAAAGGCTTATAATTTTTAATGTATATTGTAATAAATTTTTCTTTAGCTCAAGTTTAAACACAAAATACAATAAATTTACAATGATTACTAATAAAGATATGCAAGCAAAAGTTTCAACAGCAAAAATAAGCAGGTCTAATTGCCATAAAAAAATATGCAAAGCTTGTTGAGTCATCAACATTGAACTTTTTAGTCAACTTGACAAAACCTTGTAGCGACACCTATTGATGGACACTAGAAAAAAAAAATCTGAAGTGATGGGTGACATTTCACTTTTTTGAAGGTTGAATTAATGTGGAATGACCCCTATGTGAATTTGAAATATAACAATGTTACTCATATTATAACTATCATTAAATATTTAATTACGAAAAACGTAAAATAATATATCCCTTAATTACTTAACACTCTTAATTAACATATCTTTTAATCTTGCCTGTATGATTAAAATGGCTTGATTATCTAAATAAGATGTATAACTTTTCTTATCTGATTCTTATTCATTTTTTATAAGTTTTATCACGGACAGAAAATACACTATGATTGTTGTAAGGAAATATAAAATTCTTTATAAAGAAAAATGCTTGCAAATCCTAAATTTTTTTTCTTCTAATATTAAATACACATGACTATATTATTGTTTATTTCTAACAATATCCATTTACTTGATAGAGAACTATCGATCAGTAATTTGTTGTAGATTAATAATATATATATATATATATATATATAATTAAATCATTAAATAAAAAAGTTTAGTACCACATAAGTCAATGTAAACAAGTGAACTGAGAATGAGGGCTAAAGCTCCAGGTGGTGGCCATGGCATAGATTCCAAAATTATAGGCACTATTGGTTTACGAAGGACATCGGCTAAGCTCATTTCTCTTGTGCACAAAGGTGAAAGTACATAGCGTGGAGTGAGACAGCACAAAACAACCTACAATTAAAATATTGTTAGAATTAGAAAAAAAAATCCCTTTCAATATGTGTCATTATTATAAAAATGTAACATTTAGTCATTTCACAAACAGTGGGTTAACACTGACAGTTATTTTTAAATAATACTTTAGTCTATTGTAATATAAGTATTGCTTTAATTTTTCACTAATTATTTATTCTCAAACAATGCACTGAATAATTTATTGTTATAAATCAGATTTAAAAATTATACTAATAATTCCAATTCAGAAACATGTATCAAAACAATCTCTTTTGTACAAAAACTACCTTGGCTTTATTGATTCCTTCATATATCTTTCCATACAAAGCCTCTCCACCTTGAAGATTACCCACATCCATCCAACAAGGAAAACCTGCTAGCTCTATTCGTCTTCTTAAATGTAAAACAGCTTCTTGTGACTCCCACTGGTAACTGATGAATACAGGTGGAGAAGGAAGTTCAGGTCCTGACATAAACATAATGCAAAAAATTCAAATATTTATACAATTACAATAAAAGGAAATAAATTATCAATATATATACATAAGGATAAAACTAATTTTATGCATTTTTCAACAGTCACTTTATAGACAGATATGTTCTATTTCACAGATATGTTGATATGTTACCACTCCATTGGTCTTTACTCATTTAATTTAAACTCTTTATTCCTACATTTATCTTCTCTAAAAAAAATAATAATAAAAACCAATGATTCAATATTTTTAGCAAAAGCTGAGGCGCTAATTTGATCATAAGAAAGTCCTTGGATTTATATTGCACTACTGAACTGACTGGAACCCTAACAAGCACAAAACAAAGAGTTTTTCTTTCTGCTGTTATAGCTTTGTTTGTATTCATATTGCTTTTAATTAAAAATTAAGTATTAAATACTAATCACATTTTTGTTTATTATTCTGATGGATAACCTGTATTAGAATGTACGCTTAACTATATGGATTAAAATTAACTGTGTGTATACATAGAAATCCCATTTTATAATTTATGCATATATTGATATTTTATAATGCTTATTTATTACCAGGCTTAATTTTGCCATGCAATGAATATATCTCTTAGAAAAAGCCCCAAAGTTATTTGAATTCATCCAAAATTGTATAATCACATAGCTATCATCAAAAGACATTGCAATAAAATCTTAGCTCTTTAAGACCTGTAGCCATTTTTGAATGTTAAAATAAATAATATTGCTTGAATTACCAACATTATATTTTTTTATGTAGTACCATTCACTGTAATTTTTCAAGAAGTTAGGAAAAAGGAAATGCTACACATATATTTAAACTATTTTGTTTATTTAATATGCACAATATAACTACAAACTTTTTTGAAATACATTTTTAATACCAATGCTAGAAAATCTAACAAACAATGATAAATACCATTTGTCATTACGAAAATCAATTTGCTTTTTCTAAAATATGATCTCTTTATGTAAAGAAATTAAATTCAGAATTGACTATCTTTATTAATTGTTTAATCCCTTTAACTAATCATTGCATTAAAAAAGAAGATAAAATTACAGAAGGTTACAATTTGATTCAAATGCCAAACAATAATATAGGTTTCTTTAAGAAGTTTGTTTTTTTGTTTCTGTTTAAATTTTGATTTCAGTTCACAACATGCCTATGATCTGAAAAAAGAAATGGCAATTGTCTTTCTGGTCAAAGAAAGAAAATATGTTATGACTACAGAAACTTTGATTTTAGAAAACTAGAGTAAAGGAGTAGAGTAGGTGAGGTGATAATAATCTTCAACTATTGCAATTTTTTTTTTTATTTGCAAACTTATATAAAACTAAAAAGCAATTAATCATGTAATATACAACATTTTTTTAAAAATAATACAATGAAAAGTCGTTTAAATTACTATATTTAAATTTAATGAAGAACAAAAATATATAAATAAATGAAAAAGTAAAATATGTTCAAAATACAATCATGTATTGATGAACAAATAAATAATTTTAAAATAATAACTTTTTTTTAATAATTTTTGACATTTTTGTGTGAATAATTTTAAAAAAAAAGGATTTTTTATTTTTTATTATCCAATGCCAACTTCCAAAATTTTAACATATGTCCATCCAACATGTCATTACTTAAAAAAATATATATCATGGAGCAATTAAAAAATAGTTTGAAAATATATAATTAATTATAAATTGAAACTTTCTTTACTTATACAATACATATAGTAATATAAAAAATTCATTATCAAAAAAGTGTTGATTATTTAGATTTACAATTTTATTAAGTGAACATAATACATGCACAATGAAGCAAGACAACCACTTATTACAAAGCTTTAAAACTATGAATAGTAATTTACAAATAAAATACTCAGGACGTTTTTTTTTTTATTTGATAAAATTCAAAAATGTTGTCTTTTATCTAATGATTATGCAAAAATCGAAAACCCTACAGGTAAATCAAAAGTTTGGTCATTTATATAAGTGCTCTTAATTAAAAAATTGGAATATCTTAAGTAAAGAATAAGCTGTAATACAATCAAAGTATCCATATGTTTTGGGGGTTTTTTTTTTATAAAAAGTATAAAACATTATAAAAAGAAACAAAATATAAGATTAAAAAATCTACAAGTATTCAATAAATTATAATTTTGCTGAAGTATATCTTATAATATTATAATTATAAGATATAATACTAAAAAAACTAATGTTACCCAGCTCAGTGAAAATGTAGTCTGCAACATCTTGCCTGCTCATCTGTTCCAAACAGGCAATTAACAGATCAATACAATATTTTGTCCTTCCATTGCTCTCAATCCAATTATTCAGAACAGAAACTGGTGGAATAGTCTCTTCTGCAAATCTTCTTGTCTCTCTTTCACTGTAACCTATTTATGTAGAAAGATATTATCATTACAATCAAGAAATTTATTTTTAAGCAGATGTAGTACTTTTAATAATAATAATTATACATATATAATCTATAATTTGGTTCAATGGTGGAAATGGACGAATCGATTATTTGTTACGGGTGCTAATCAGATAAATGCAGCACAAAATTGTTTTGAAAGAAAAAAAGTATAGCTATCACGGAATTTTTTTCATCTGGCTTTTCTTTTAATATTATGCCATCTAAAGTTTTAAATAGTAAATTCTTTTTATTGCAATTAGAAGAAAGAATTTCCCTTTGGAGAAATTTCCTTCCCTATGATAAAATTTATTTTAATCCATTCAACTTGGCAAGCTTGCCAGTTTTCCATACAATCAGTAGTTGAAATAATATGCATATATAAACCCACAATGCCATTTTGACAGTGTTACTTAATTAACATCTAACTGTAAATTTAAAATTTTTACAATCATCTACATCAAAACAAATAACATATTTAAATAAATAAAATAAGCATTTTAAGAAAAATTTCATAATAATTTTTTTGTCCAATATTTTATAAGAATTTTTACAAAATAAAAAAAAAAAGGAACACAAAATTTTATAACTATTGTATTTATTTCATATTTGTACAGAAAAACCGTAATTAGCAATAATCTTCTACCTAATCTTTTAGCTAATGCAATCCAGTCTTGTCCGGTGTTAGCACGAGTCAGCATTTTTCCAACAACACTTATCCAAGGGGCTTCCTCTCGAGAAAAGTCAGCATCATTCCAAAAGAAATTGCCACCAATAGGTGTAGATGAACCATCAATTGATAATCTAATACTGCTGGAATACTGTGTTGGATCTCCTATAAAAATTATATGCATATATATAGAAAGGTTTGTTTGAATCAGTATTCATTTGAAATTAAAACCGTAAGCCAATAAAAGGTAAATAATAAAAAATACACAAAGAAATAAATTGAATTAGAAATGATATTACTTAGATTGTGAACAGAAAACATTAATATTTATTTCTCTAGTTCTTTTCATGAAGGTAAAAATGCATTTGAAAGTATAATTTTAAACATCTATTGAAATAAAACTTATTTCAAAATAAGAGATAAATAAAAAAATAGATAAAAATTTCAATTTGAAACAAATATTTTCAGTTCAATTTATTAAATCATTATTAATATATAATACTTTTAAAACATCAGTAAGATATGAAGATAAATGTGATGAACAATTTTACACATTTGTTAAACTAAGATAATAGATGTATTATAAATATATTACACTAACCAAATGTAAATAGCAATTGCATAATAAGTGGAATGGCACATTTTATGCATGTGTATGTTTTGTGGAAATAATGCAACCAAATAATAAACTACAAAGTATTCATATATTTACAGTGGATACAAAAGAAGTTAAAAAAAAGTAATACTAATGAAATATTACCTTCAATGGAAGTGCTAAAGAAATATTTCTGTATAAAATCAGTTTTTACAAGACGATAATCACATTCTACAATCTGCAATAGAAACATAAAATTTTGATTAAAAATATATATTCAATAACTGGTATTTTATTGTTATTATTATTTTAATTAATTGTTATTTCTTTTTATAAAATCTAAATAAGTCTATTTATATAAAGATACATACTTTTTTAGTTAAACATTCATTAAGAGATAAAAGATGTAAGCATTGATGGTCAGTACATTGTGTTTGCTCATGCAATTTGCATGGTTTTCCACAAGGGCAAGGTATGTTTATAGAATATGACATTCTTTTATACCATATATCTCGCAAATGTTCAGTCTCCCTTTCAAGAAGATGGCGTACCTGAAAATTTTGTGTTAGTCAAATAAACAATAGTGTTAGTCAAATAAATAACAGTGTTAGTCAAATAAATAATTTAAATAAAAGTTTTAGATAATCAAGTTTTGTGAATAGTTTGTTTTAATCAAGCTAAATTGCTAAGTTTTAAGAATATTAATAAAATGATTTGATTAGTATATGATGTATATATTATACAGTTAGAACAATAAATGCATTTTAATTTCTGTACATAATATTCAAACAAATATTTCTATTAAAAAATTTAACAAATATATATAAGCAAAACAATAAATCATACATATATTTTTTTCTAATAAAAACTGGTTATTTTTAAATTTTAATAAATATTTATATTTCATAGCAACGAAAAAGAAAGATTATGTTTATAATGTAATTTTATAGCAATTTTGAAATGCATATTAAATAAGATAATTAAAAGATGTAAATCCCAACTACTAAAATATAACTCTGAAAACATCTATTTAGATTTTATAAGTAATTTGCACATATAAAACTCTTTTTAATACTGAAATTCATAAAACACAATAGAAGAAAATATATTTATAATAAAAAATTATAACCTTTGAACAAATATGAGGTGAAGGATATGATAATTTTATTCCCTCTTCAACATCTAAATACTTTCTTTGTGTGATAGTGACCTAAAAAACAGTTTTTAAATTTCAGAATATTATAAATACTGAAAGTCATTTAACTGATTTATAATCATGTAGAAAATCTCCTTATTTTTAGTTATCTTTATTTTATTTTATTCAAAAATTTTATTTTTTTAAAATGCAAGTTGAATGCTTTTTTTAAATTTTAAAAACTATAAAGCAATAAATGACAACTGTATTAACAATTAAAAAATTAATTAAAATATTTAAATTTATGTTTAAAAATATAAAGTAAATACACTTTATTTTACTGCTTTTAATACAAATAACTTTTTATAATAATTCCTTATAATTTTTTATTCTTTTCATTATTCAATTCAAATAATCGGAAATTAAATTTAAAAAGCATTATTTAATGCATACTTGAATCCTGTGTCCATGTATTTTCTGTAGCCTAATACTATGATTATAATCAACAGGTACATCATCCCTTCTGGAAAACAATTTAGTATTTCCTTTCCAATCATGTTTCAAAGACCATCGAAACAAGCGAACTACAAATCGTGTGAAAAATCCAACTACAAAAATAAATCAAAAAATGTTAGAACAAATGGTATTTTAACAGTAATAAGCATGCAAAATAAGTGAGTTCTTTTTAATTCTATAGTGTATTAAATTCACAAAACAATGAACAAATTAATAAAGTTTGCTACAAACAAATATCATTCATTTATATTTAGCAAATGATAAAACATGGAAAAAATACATTTATATTTTGTAATTGATTGCAGAAAAATCGCAAATTTAAAACTGGGTTACTTTAGGGACTAACTATAAAATTAATCTTTAATACTTTACAGGTTAACTATAAAGTTAATCTCTAAAGTAATATTTCTTAGTAGGCCTTTTTTGCCTTTACTTCATTTTTATTAAATATACAATGTGCACTCAATGCAGTCATTTGACTCATTTTCTATATTTAATCTTAATTTCACATTTGTTATGTATAGGGGTAGTGTTACTCGCATCCATAGCATATCTTCCAGCTACACATGCCTCCTGGGTAATGCTAAATGAGTAACAGCGTTTGTCGGTGTAGACCACACGATATGCTTTCTTCAAGGCTGGTCGGAGGGAAATGATCAATACGACCCAGTCCTTGACGTAATTAAAAAAAAAACATTTCTTGTATATGATGTTCTTTAGATATTTGTTAATGTTGTATTTGTTCTTCTGCCCTCCACCCATAATTTACGAAAGAATCCCTAACTGGACACAAATATTTTTCACCAAAAATTTATGTTCATTTATTTTCGAACTGCTTTAAAATTAAAAAAATTCCTCATTTAAAGTGGTTTACTTTTGTTTTGTTTTTTGTTTTAATTCTGTTATAAATTTGACCAAGAAACAATTATGCAATAGATTTATTAAAGTACAAGTTTAGTAGAAAGTTAACCTTGATAAAGCTTCAATTGAACTTTGATGAGGAATTTAGTAACTTCAAGATCTTTAACTGCTTAAAATAAGAATTACATGACCGAAATGAAACCTTTTGGTAATATCTCAGTTAACTTTCCATAGTTTCTGATGTTTGTCAATAATAGGTATAAGAGGAGAAGTACTAAATGGGAAACACACAGATCTATTTTCCAATTTAAAAGTTCACATTTGTAGCTGTAGTTGCAATTTATATTATCAAGTAAGGCAGCAATTGTTTAAAAAAAACAGATTTAGGGTGTTTTCATTAAAACAGAAATAATTTAAGATATTAAAACATGTGCTGAAACTATTTTTTACAAATTAAATTTCATTTAGGATAATATATAAATTTTTTTTTTTAAATTTCACTATATTTTGAATAAACAATAAGCAGTGTACAAGCAAGAGAAAAACATGAAAACTTATTACAAAATGCTGATACATATATACCAATGCTAATCTTTTCCATTATATATTCTATAAGTAAAAACCTCACAGATTAACGGTACTTTTTGAAGACAAAGGGAAAATGTAACACTGGCAATATATTTATTTGTGAGCATCATTGAATACAACTGAATGCTATTTGCTAAGTTATCAAAAAAATCGTAACAAATTTTTTTATTGCATAAAATTGGGAAAGTAATATCGAGAAATAGCTTTTTTTATTTATTTTATAGAATTATTACTTTCTCTGCAGTGCATCGTTAGCTTCAACTTTTTATTCTTATTTACCACAGAAAACATAGAAAATCTAAGGTAGTAGGCATATCTGAATTTTCTCCATGAATTTTTAAAAAATTCATATGAATTAAGTAATTAAAAAAGTATAAATTATATTCATTATGAATTTTAGATCAATTCACAAACCTGGAAGAAGACCAGAAAAATCAAGTATCAAAATAAGATTTTCAGAATTTGAGCTGTTATCCAATTTTGGCTCTGAAAGCCATGGAATCATGTATTTTGGTTGTTCAGACACTTCATTTTCCTCATTTATCTAAAATTTAAAAGTAATTTCAGTTTGATTAAAATATACAAATTTAAAATTTTGTATATACCATTACTAAATAATTTTTAAATTATACATAGGTATTAAGCAAGATACTTGCCTCATATGGCATTTCACAAATTACATCTAAACTATTCAAAACATCTAGGAGAACATTAGTGTGATGTAATGCATTAGGCCAAATGTTTCCCAAGTTTTTAGGTATCATAACTTCATTATTTGAGCTATTTCCACTTGAATTTTCCTGAAATTATTTTTAAAAAATATAAAAACAATTATATTTTTAAAAATAGAAAAACTGAATTCACCATACAAGATCATATTTTCTACAGTATAGCTTATTATACAAGCAATTAATAAAATTTTTGTCCTAAAAAACAAAGGAAACAAACTTAAAAACATGATATAATTTTTAAATAAAATTCCTCCTTCGGTATTTACTGAATGATTATGAAATATAACATGTGCAATACTTGAAAAGTATACAATGTATAAATGAACTATTTTTATTAAAAAACAATTTTTTTTTATTAATTTCCAATTAGGTGTTTTGAATAACATTAAATATCACATTGTTATAAAACAAAAATGAGAGAATTACTTGAAACTATCCATTTTTTTTTAACTTTGAATCATACAATGTTAATCATATTATGTAATTTGTGTTGTGATGTATCTAACATAATTATAAGCAAATCCATTTGCTTGATTCTAGTAAGTGGAAATTAAAGTAATTTGCATAATGACAATTGATATTTAAAATATTCCAGAAAGAGTAGATATGAAATGAATTAGATGTCTATTTGAGACAATAGGTAAATAGACATAGTAGACATAATAGACACTGTTAAGACAAATTAGACTAAGTTGGGTAAAAAATATTAGGCTACACATTTACACATGTAAGCCATCATTTTACTCCTTATAATGCATATTTAGAAAGAAAAAAAAATTATATGCATTCTAATTTTTTGTCATTTAATATATAAGTCAACAATAGAACAAAATAAAATATTAAGTAAATTAGTAAATTTTTTATATTACATTAATACATATGTTAATATCAAATAATTCATATGACTTATAAATATTATCAAAACAAAATTTTTAAATAATAATCATTTCAACTTACCATTGAGGATAGTTTTGAATCTGAATTCAAAAATTGGTAAGCATAATTAATAAACCATTGAGGTTTTAAAATAACTATTCCACTAATGTCATCAACTCCCTGCAGTTGTTCAGAACCCATGTGCCATATTTTTCCTTGATGATGGTAGAAATGAATCATTGAATAAAATTCCTCATCAGATTCAATATTCTCTAAACGAGCCACTTCAGAAAGCTAAAAATTAGAATCACTAAAGTTTACATATTGAAATAGTATCAAACTTTCTTAACATATCAGATTAAATAATATTGTTTTTGAAATGTTATGGGATTCTTTAAATTTAAAAAGGAATATTTTCTATGCTAGTTACAGTAATAATCTCGTACTGTTATATATTTTATACAAATTTAAAAAATTTTAATCATATTATTTATAACACATCTAATGCATGCCTAAAAATATACATTTCTATAATCTTATGACAAATTTTAAATTTAATTCAATTAATTTCAATGAGCATTTTGTTTAATGAATAATACCTTTCCTTTAATTCTTATTTAATTTGATCAAAAAGTATTAATTAATATTCTGAAAACTTTTTTAACTAATGCAGTTAAATAAAATTTCTTAGTAAAAAAATATAATTACTGTCAAATTACTTTAACAGATTTAAGAATCCTAATAAATTAATGATGGAAGAAACAAAGATCACCTTATTTATATCAGCAAAATAAACTTCTCTTTCAATCAATCTGTCCACAGCTTGCTCAAAGAGCATCCATTTCAAAGGAATTTCATTTCCAAAATGAGGTAGTTGTAAAGCAAGCTCTTGTATTTTTACTCTCAATTCTACAAGCATACTATCAACAGCTAATGTTTCAGGATTTCCAACATAATAGAAAGTAGGATGGACTAGGTGATAATAAACTTTGTCTTGAATGCTTTCTTTTATTTTATTGAACTGATGTTCTACCTATCAAGAAAAAAAAAATGTTTGAACATATCACATTATGATGTTTAATCTATTGACATCTTTGTTTTAAACATCTTTATTACAATTGTTGTATATGCTAAATATAAAAAACATTTACAGTAATTCTAAAACTAATATTTGCACATACAATATAGAATACTGCATTATGTTTTAAATTTGTAGCCTTATTTCATTTATAGCAACAAAATTACATAAATTTAAGAAATATATTAAGTAATTTTGCAATTAGAAAAACAATATGAATAAAATCAACTTATAAATTATTCATCCAATCCTCACATTTTCATGTTTTTCTAAGAAACAATAATTTAATTTGACTAACAAGCTTCTGTTATACAACTCAAGATAGTATTCTTTATATATTATTTTAAATATTAAAAAATTCAATTAATAAGAATGTATTTTAAAATGTGAAGACTTACTTTTAATAATAAATTTTAGTTAAGTATAACAAAATATACCTGAATTCTTTAAAAAATATATAACAAAAATTTAAATATATATAAATTTAAATGTAAAAATGTATCTATTCTACAGCAAGATAAATTTAATTTAAAAAATATTATTGCTTATAACAGTAACTTTTAACTTTCACTTATTCATCAGTACAATTTTAAATATTGAACTAATGCTTAATGTTTAGAACAATATAAATATTTAAAAAATAGAAAATTCTAATAATTAATGAAATTAATCTCAAGTATATAATGATTATATGATTGATTAACAAAAAATTTTAATATATATGCATTACAAATGGTCAACAAAGATAATATAATTAGCTATACATTACAGCCGAGTCACAAGTTGTCGAATCTTCTTGGATACCAACAATTAAAACTGGAGGGAACAAAGTGCAAATCAAATCAGTTATAATATTCTCCTGTTCCACATTCTTATGTTCTTCTTTTGGATGTGCTAAAGAAACATAAATCGTTTCAAGCCATAAATTGAGTAGAGATAAAATTGAAAGATTGGAAGATGGGAACTCCAACTATGAAAAGATAAATAAAACGTTATACAGAACTATATTTAATCTTCACAATAACAAATGGAATAAATTAATGTTTAAAAGTAATGTGCAAAAAATATAAATGAATTTTACAATTTAAGACATCTGAAAATTGCTAATTCTATTTAATTTTTACTAATATTCAGATCTTTAAAAAGTTGATAAACCTTTAATATACCTTATTTTTTACTGAATTTAGCTTCATATATCTTATCAATATTTGTATTCCCTATATTAAATATATATTTCTCAGGGAATAATGTCATATTCAAAATAATGTCTATTTATACTTCATCCTTTAAACAAAAAAATTATAAACATCAGCATGAAGTAATCTAGTATGTATATAAACCATAAAAAGCATCATAAAATATACTTCAAAAATTTTGGTTAAAACTACAGAAGGCATAGTGATTTATGTCAAATATTCAAAAGTTATACTTTTTAAAATACTACTAGACTAATTTTTTTTTAAGTTTTAAGAAGTAATATTTAAAAAATTAAATTATTTTTACAACTTTTTTAGCATTACATTTTTTTACATTTTTTATTTTTTTATTTTTACAACATTTTTCAAGAGTAAGCACATTTGATTTTTTAACAATTTTTGTTAAAGATAAATTATTAAACTACATTATGTGACAAATTTATCTTGTTTAAATTGAAATAATAGAGATAATATTTAGAAAATAATAGTAACTGTTCATTAAAATATATTTAAAAAATAACATAAATTCAAGATTTTATTCAAGAATATGATTAATATTTTGCTTATATAATTCAGCCCCCAGTCGTGGAAAAAGATATACATCCGTTTTAAAAATGAAAATGGATGAATTGATTACTTGTTAGGAGTGCAAGACATGCATATGCAGCACAAAGCAGTTTTGAAAGAAAAAGGTTTAATAGCTATTATTTAATTTTTCTTCATCTAATTTTTTATTTGATTTTACATAATTTAAAATTATTATTTTAAAAAGTTTTAAAAACAAATATTTCATTTTCTTACCCCATAATCTTCATTATTCTGTATAGGACAATCAAGATCTTGAGCCAAATCAAAAACAAAAAGATATATTGTCTGTGGTGATAAAAAAAGCTGCAAAATTTTTTTATGTTATTTAAATCCATAAAACATTTTTATGTAAAATATAAAAACTGATTTTATGTCTTTTAAAAATTTAATCAAGATAATCTAAAAAAATATGTTTATGTTTAGGATAAATATTCACTAAAAGAAACAAAATGATTGTTAATGATATTTAAAAGCAATAGAAATCTAACTTATATGCTTAAAAAAATCGATTCATGATTTTTTTTAAAAAAGAAACTGGTACTTAATTCCTCAAATAGAAGAAATTACAAAAATTAAAAAATTTCAATTTCAATTTATGAATCACATGACATTTTTAAAATTCTATAAATTTACAAATATGCACATACCTGATGTAAAAACAAATATTTGGCATGCCCACTGTAATTCCAAATATTAAAAGTTAAAGTAGCATCATCTAAAGGCTGCTTTTCATTTTCTTTTTTCTCCCAAATTTGCTTGCACTCTGACTCTTTAAGCATTGTCTCAACTAGTTCTACAACACGCCTTGGAAGATCATCAGGCAATTCTTCATTTTCATTAGAAATACTGTTTTCTCTTATTTTAGAATTCTGAAAAAAAATTCATACATCAATAAATAAGTAAACTATTTCAATTAAATTACATTTAAAAAGTATATTATTTTGAAAAAACAATTTTAATATTACATGTATTAGAAGCGAAGAGTCGTATTTTTTATATACCAACTCTAACTCTTTTCTGTAATTTTGTCACTATGATCTTTAATGGATTTAAAAGAATTTATGAAATAAATTTAATGACTTTTATTGAGAATTCAGAAATTTAAAGAAGCAGTTATTTTATAAAGTATTTTTTGCAACTTTAAATGTGTAGTATTTGTACTAACTTAAAAAACATTCTTGTACTTTAAATTTACTTACAAAAATTACATATATCCTATAAAACCAAATTAACAGGGATCAAAGTATTTTAGAATGGCTAAATGAAAACTATATTTTAAACACAAAGAAGCTATATTTGCAATATATTAAATCTTTTTAGTGCTCAGAAATAAAATAATTTATATAACATTTTGTTCAATTGTTCATCGAAGAAATCTTTTTATGAGCATCAGTGCTGACAAGTAAGTCTCTCAACACTTACTTGGTATGCAGCCTCCAACAGTAAATGTTTTTTTAACTGGTCGTATTATTGAACTACAAAATTGAATTGTCCCCTTAACGTCTAATTTTAACATTAATTCCAAGAATTTTGAAAAAATAAAAATTATTTTCATAATAGAATAGAGAGTAGGATTTTTAAACTGACTCCTGACTCCACCTCTGACTCCTGCAGCCTGATGGTCAATTGGCTAGCACACTAGCATTTGGTACCACAGCCTTCAGGTTCGAATCCTTCTGGTGGCACGGATGTTTGTTAATGGTTCAGAATCCAGGTTAAACTGTAGGTCCCAGTCAAATTAGTTTAAAGTGTGCACAAAATGACCATAGAGTGACAAACCAAACCACCTCTAATTTCCCATATTTGACATGAATTTATATCATAATGTTACATAAAAAGTTTTTAAATATTTGTAAAAATCTACAAATCTTGGATCACCATTAGACTTAATTTTATCCATCATATTGCTTTAACATCTATTTTAAATAAAATTTTTGAGACAATAGTACTGAAGAGAATCATTTATTTTTCAGATTTCTTATATTATATTTATTTGTTTGTTTGTTATATTTATATATATGATTCCTTTTGGAGAGACAAGTTATTTTATAAAATAGTTGTTGCTTGTAATAGTTGGCAATTAAGGCCAATGCAGCAAAATGAATTCACAAGTTCATTAAAAACAAGAATTTTGGTAAATGAAGAAACTGTTTCGATAATATTTTCCATAAGTGGAGTTCAACAAGGTAGTGTTCTCAGTGCTTTTCTCTTAACAATTTACATGCATAACATCTTTGAGGTCATCCCTAATCATACTAAATGTCTAATTTATGCAGATAATAACTTTCTCTTAAGCAGTGATATGTAACTTGAAAAAGTTCTTTCTAATTTTTAAATATCATTTCATAAGGTTTCACAATGGTGTAACACTTGGAATTTCATACTTCAACCAGAAAAAACTGAAGCGGCTAATTTAAAAAAAAAAAAAAAAAAAAGAAATTCCAAACCGACATCTGCTAATTTATAGCACATCCTGTGGAAACAACACACCCGACTTCTAGGTCTTATTATTTCGCATAATATCACCTTCTGCAACACTTTTCTTGCATTAAAATGAAAGTTATTGGAAAACTTCATACCATTAAAACAATAGCTGTAAACTCTTGGAGTTGTCATTCGTAATACCTCATCAAAATTTTAAAATTCCCTATTCATAGCATTTTGGAATATTGATCTTGTATTTTAATTTCCTCTTGTCACAGTGATTTTTAAAATTTTGCTAGATTCTTGCTTTACAGTTCACAACAGGTTTCCGATACCAGTGTTATATAAAGAATTTGGACAAATTTCACAGTTCTCCAGTTTAGGTTGGCAAAATACTTTTTTCTAAAACAAATTTTTTTCAAGTCCTCCTCCCCTCTCTCTAAATATCACCGATTTGAAAACTTTTCTTTCCATTTAATGCACTTTATTTCCCTTCAGACTTTTTTACTAGCCTTTTGAAAAACTTAATCATTCCTCTTTCCTATTTAATTTCCCAATCTGCATCCAATTGGTAAAAATTATAAAATTTCTTTTCACCTAGATGATTTACTCTTCCAAAACACATCACATCAGGTAATCAAGCATCCTTTTGAACAATATAAAGAAAAAATTGGACTGGGAAAATCTTCATCTGGGATGATCTCAGATTACAATAGCATTTTTAATAATGAAACCCTTGCTCTGATTTTATCAATCTCTACATTTATATTTGAAGATACTACTCCTAACTACATTCTTCTACTTAATAGTCTTTCAGCTCTTTAGGCTCTCCAAAATTGAAATTTTTAATCAAAGTAAGTTATCAAATTTCTAGAGATCACCTAAGAAAAAACTTGAATTCAATTTTATCTTTAGTGTTTTTAAATGTATTTTTTTAAGTGATATATGATGTCTTTGGGAGGAATTCAATTAAAAAGTAAGTACTTGGAGTCCAAAGTCATGTAGACATAACAGAAAATGAACTGGCAGATTCTTTAGTAAAATCTACACCAGACACAATTCTTAATTGAATTCCTCCCAAAGACATCATACATCACAAAAAAAGGACATTTAAAAATGCATATAGACAATATTCAAGAGGAAAATATGTGCCAGATCTGCTTCATTTAAATAGTATTAAACCATTCATTTAAATAGTACATCAACTGTTTCCTATCAATTGAAAAGAAGTGTTACTTTAGCAATTTTGCGCCAAGACTTAAGAATAATTTTTTATTATCAAAATAAACACATTATCTAAATGATTAAAAATACATAAAATGAGATCTTTTATAATTTTTACAGAAAAAATATTTTATACAAGTAATTAAAAAATCAAATATAAATTAATAAATAATGAATGAAGGTTTGAAACTCATGAATGTATGGAAACTTACAGTTGCTTCTTCTTGTTTTAATGTTCCTCTAGATCCTCCAATTCTTGAAAGGCTTGATTGCAATCTAAAACCAGGAGTCTTTTTCCTGTCTTCTTTGTCCTTGTTCTTTTTCTTTTGTATAATCATTTCTTTCACAATGTTGATAGCAATTGCTTTAAAATATTCTTCATCAGCAGAAACAACTGATATAATTAAAAACAATTAAAATTAACATTTAAATAAAAAGTATTACTTTTAATGATACAGTAATCTCTCTTTAATAATTCATGTTGTCGGATTATCAAACTGTTATATATAGTATATATATATATATAATAAAGTTTTAAAGGAGATATTGAGGATAAAGCACACTAAATTAAATTAAAACATGTGCATATTTAATGTGATTATGAAAAAGAGTGTGAAAACTAACACTAAAGGAAAATGGTGAACAGCATTATGTCACCATCAAGTCAAGGTCATTAAAAAAAAATTATGAAAGCAAAGGCTTGAATGGATACATGGCTTGAATGCTCACTCATATTATAGAATGTGCCAAAGTTTCAAATGCCAAATTAAAAAGAGGTTACTATAAAATAATTTTACTAAATTATTACAGATTTAGATTTATTTATGAAACAAGTACATTTTAAAGCACTAAAATTTATAAATCTTATCTCTTCTTATTATAATTTATTATACTAATAATTTATTATATATATTATAAATAATATAGAATATATATAATAAATAATGTACTACATATATTGTTTTAATATATTCTTCGACTACAAAATTAAAAAATTGCTGAAAAAAATGTAGAAAAGAGTTTCATAAGTTCACTAACCAAGAGATAATTCATCACTATTTTTCTCTGGAGTTTCTTCTTCAACCGATTCTTCTTGATCATTATTATTTGCATCTTCAGTAGTTGACTTATTTTTTGTTTTTATTAGGGTCCATGGTTGGCCACCAGAGTTTTCATTTGTTTGACAAACACAAGTTGTATCAATTCCATCACATTCTGTTTCAAATGTTTCACTGCATTTAAATGTTAAAAAAGATAAATTTAGCATTAAAGTTTTTTTAATTATAAAAATTTTTAATAACAATTAAATAAAATTTTATTTATTTCAATATATATATATATACAAATTACATTAGAGTCAAACATAAAAATATTAATCAGTACTAAAAATAAAGACGATCAGATCTTATTTAACTAATACTTATGTGATTCGCTTCCTATGACATAAATATATAAATACACTGATGTCCATAAATTAAGGATAATTCAGAATCACACAGAAATTGAACTCTAAAATAAAAATTTCACCTGTAGAATTATCACACACATCTTGAAGAAGAATATGCAAATTACAGGAAACCACCAGATGGCGCGGATAGTACGTCACAATGATGAGAGTGTAAGAGAGGGGTATATAAGGAATGGTGGAAAAAAAAGTAAAATTGTTCACAAGCGCTTTAAAAGCCTTTCAGTGTAATAACCGCATAGTTATGGCACAAAGGAAGCATTTGGATGATTTTTTACGTGGTAGAATTATCGGACGACTGGAATGTGGACATACCCAGCTGGAAATATCCGAGGAACTTGGAATCGCCCAGAGTGTCATCTCCAGGCTTTAGAAAGGATTTCAAGATGATGGTAATGTGAGTAGATGTTACAGCACAGGTCGCCCCCGAGTTACAACGCCGAATGAGGACCGGTATTTAACAGTTACTGCCAAAAGAAACGGAGCACAGCATCAGAACTGTCTCGTCAGCTACCGGCACGACAGTTTCAAGGCAGACCTTTTACAGACGCTTAGGGCACATTGGTCTATATGCTCGTAGGCTTGTCAGATGTGTTCACTTACCGCAACTCACTGTCGCCTGCGATTAACCTGGAGTTAGCATGCATTGTGGACACTGCAACAGTGGTCTGGTATGATGTTTTCCGACGAGTCCAGGTTTAGTTTGCAGTCTGATTCTCGCCGGACTTTCATATGGAGAGCGCCAGGTACCCGTTACCACCAAGAGAACACCATTGAACCGTTACGGTGGTGCAGGATGGCTCGTTTGGGGAGGAATTATTCTTGGTTCCAGAACTGACCTGCATGTTCAGAGTGTAAAGATGACAAGCCACATCTATCGGGATGTCATTCTGGAACAACATGTACGTTTGTTTCGGGGCGCCATGGGTGCTGAATTTCTGTTTATGGATGACAACGCCCGTCCTCACCGTGCAAACATTGTAGACGAATGCCTTCAATTGGAGGATATCACCCGTATGGATTGGCCAGCATACTCACCGGACTTGAATCCAATAGAGCATGTGTGGGCTATGCTTGGCCGACGAATTGCAGCCCGTCAACCCCCTCCCACCTGTCAACCGTAACTTCGGAGGGCATTGCTTGATGAGTGGTGTAATATTCCCCAAGATCAGATTGATAATTTGATACTCAGCATGCCTAGGCGTTGTAAGGCCTGTATTGCATCGTCCGGGAGACATACATCATACTAACCATGTTCTACTGTTTTTTGTAAATAGGTTCTTTTTTGAAATTTGCTCCAGGGAGTAAAAACCGCAATTTTTATTAATTATGTCAAACATATAGTATCTTTTTTGCTCTTTACCTTTTGTTTAATAAATAGACTTTACAAATAAGTCAAATTCGTTTTGCTTCTGTCTCTTTCTTTGCCTGAACTTCATTATCCTTAATTTATGGACATGAGTGTATTAAGAACTATGTGTGATTCTATTAGATCAATATATTTTCAAGAAGTTCACTTTGATAACAGTTTTAGATAGATAAAACTTCATAATTTAATAGTATTTTGTAAAAATTTATACACAAAAAAAAATATCTCACAATATTTTTAATTCTTAAAATCTTTAACTTTTTCAAAATTATAGAACTTTTTAACTGATTATATTTTTAATTGAAAATATATCTTTATATACATAAAATATCAAATTAAAACTAATTATTAACATAAAAATCTTAAATTTTTTTTTAAATTTAATTTTTAAAATTACAATTATGAACAGATTTATGGCCATACTTATATTTTAATAAACATCTTATAATTGTATATAATATTAAAATATTTAATTTCCATATGTTATTTATTTAGAAAAATCTCTGTAATCAAATAGTAGAAACAAGAATGGAAAAAACCAAAATAAGTCAATATATAAAAAAAAGATGGTTTTGAGCTTCCTTAAAAATTACTATTTATTGAACTAATTTGCTAGCAATCTATAAATATTTTTCTTTTATTACTGACATTTTATATTTGATACAATATTTAGTGTATTTGATCAAATAAATTTTTTATGACTACAGAAGCCTATAAAAGTACTTGTTGAAAACAATAAATAATTGCTTACATTTTTCTCACATTTTTTTAAAAAAAAAAAAAAAAAAAAAAATTTTTTTTTACTAAGGTAAATGAAAAATGAAATAAAATAATAACAAATTATTTAAATGAAGAAATTTTAAAGAAACTTTTTACAAATAAATTATAAATTTCTAATGTCCAAAATTAATGGGATGAATCAATTTTAAAATCCAATGATCAAATTTGATATAGCTTTGAAAAACATCACGATAAAATCACGTGCTAATTGATAGAATAAAAACCTATTCAAACTAAGAAAAATAACTTAGAGATGGAAACAATATTGCATGATTTTTTTATTATTAGAAAGCACTTTTTTATAGCACTATTATTTTAGCATATCGAAAATAAATTCTAATTTAGTGAATTCATTTTATTTAAAACACATTTTAACTTGTCTCTTTTTAAATAATATGAATAGTGAAATGAATAATACTAGAAGTTAATAAGTTTTCTTCATTTTAAAATTACAATTATGAATATATCTATGACTATGCTTACATTTAAAAAAAAGTTTTTTTAATGAAAACCATTTTGAATGAAGATATATTTGTTGTATGATAAATTATAAGCAATACTAGCAATATATAAAATTACATCTTTAAAGTTATTATTTCTTTTATCTTACCATGACCTAACTAACAGCTTTTTTAATATAGTTTTCTTGCCATCTGGAGGTCCAATTAATGCTAGCCTTGTGTGATAATAAGGAGCACTTCCATTGCTTAATGCAAATTGGTAAGCTTGAACAGCCTCTGGACCCCTTGCAATAACCTCGGATGGAGCACTTCCTGCTGAAATAATATTTTTTATTCAATTTAAATTTTTTTTAAAATCAGAATATATAGGTGGCATTAAAAATGTTAAAAAACTTTAGTGTTCAGGAAAAATAGTTCATAAATTTAATTTTTCTGCAAAATGTAACAGAATACTTCCTGTAAACTTACAGTGCATACTGCAAAAAGTTCAGATAAAATAGTGATAGATATTTACTTTTTATAAGACATCTAAAATTCCTAAATTGGTAATTATGTTTTGAAAGGTTTTTTAAGAATAATTTAATACAAATAATATAACAGCTAAAAAAAAACAAAATCTAGTCACACCTTATTCCTTTTTTAAACACCATTCCATATATCTATTTTTAAAATTATAAATTTATCTTAATCTAAAGATTATTTATTGAAAAAATTTTATACATGAATTAGAAGTTTTACAAAATGTGATATTGAAAGAAATGTTTTAATTTTTTACACTTTTTTGCAACCAAGCAAAGTGTAAATATTAAATAATTTTGAAAATTTTGTTTAAGTGAAGGTTTAAACTGGTTAGTAATTTAGGCAAAATCCAAATGAAGAACAAGATAGGAAGTTTCTCCATTGTTCTTTCTACACAGATTATGTGCATTAATTAGAAATGTATTTATCACACAAAAAGAGGTTTTATTTTCCTTGTGGTCTGTATTTTGAAAACAAATTATTCTAACTACATTATAACAATAAATAAAAATAACTTTTTTCAGTATTTCAATAATTTAATTTTTTTTATTTCTATGTCTACATTACACATTATTTTGAAAAATTTCATTGGGAAGGATTCATTTTAATATTGCTATAATTACATCGTTTTGAAAAAATGTTATATTACCAAAATTATTGACTTATTTAAAAAATAACAAAATATACGTAAATATACTAACATAATTTAAAAATATAGAATACAAATTAGAAATTTAATTAAAAGAAACCTGTAAAGTAAACTCACAGGTAGAAACAAATTTCACAGAAACAGTAATTCCGTACAAATCCAAAAGAACCCATAATTGTTCTTTCAATGGCAAACCAGTTAATACAGCACCTTTGTGGTCATTATTAACAAACAAATGAAGATGGCCTCTGCAGTTTACGTAGAAAGTCAATCTATACAAATATAAAAATATTTTAATGTTAACTTAAAATATTCTGGTCTTAAAAAATTCCAAATGAAAATTTATTAAATAATAGTATATTTTACATAAATTTATAAGTAAACAATTGTTAATTCTAAAAAAATAAGCAATTTATACTAAAATTTATCATTTTTATTTTACATACACCTAAACTATGCATTCAAATTTCGTACATTGCCTGTTATTGTTTACATTTTTTATTGTTGCCATTCAATACATAATACATAAAGAGACAAAAATATCAAACTATCTGCTAAAAAATAGATTCCGATTAGAAAATGGGATGCTGATGCTTCTATTTGTTTCCTAACATTAATTATTTTATGGGTTTAAAATAATATTCTGTACTTGATTTGCTGAAGAGATTTCTTAACATGAAACAAAGAATTTCGTGAAGACAATTTAAAAAAAAAAAAAAAAAAATTAATGGACTAATTAATGACACTTCTTTTGAAGTGTTTGATTAAAAAAATTCATAAGTATCTTTCTTCCTTTCCTTTCTTCCCAATGAAGTTAATCGATACAATCAGTTAACAAATAAAGCATTATTTCATTATGTTAAAATGAACACAAAAATATACATTGATAGGGTGTGGAAACATGTTTTCCAAAAAACCTGTAAAACACGAAATAGTAAATCCAAATGAAATCCATTATAACATCCTGACGATTGCTTTTGCAAGGAATACGTATCCTCAGGATATTATGAACCATGTCATTTCTTCTCGCTTGATGATTGGATCCAAGATAAAGA
>BPLQ01001589.1:0-12080 GCA_021605075.1 Caerostris darwini
TTATGAAAAATTCAGACCTGGTTATATTTTCTTCTTCATTGGCGCCGGGTCTGATGACCAATTAGCTAGCATTCTTGTCGTTGGTACAACAGACTTCAGATTCGAATACTGACGGTAGTATGATCTTTTAAGGTGGTTCAGAACTATTAAACTATAGGTCCATTCAATTACTCTAAAATGTGCACAAGAGGACCGTAGAACTGCAAACCAAACCAAATCTTCGTAGACGAAAACAACCCCATGCTGGGTCAATGCCGTCTGCCTCTTGGTAGATTTCGGGACAGGAGATGTTATCATTTTACGGGAAAGTGTTGTCAGCCCTACGCCTAACCCTCTACAGTTATATTAGACCGGGACCTACTGTTTAAAGGGGATTCCAAACCATTGGCAAGCATCCCTTTCACCGCCGAGACTCGAACCCGAAGCTTGTGGCACCGAGCACCAGAGTGTTAGTCACTCAGTTATCAGGTTCCAAATAAATAACATTCATTAAGGGAACAGAATGAATAACAGTCATTTTCTCAAAAAGCAGGGAGCTGGAGTGAATAACGCATTGGGCTTTCACTATAAAGGATCTGGATTCGAAACCCGCCAAACGATGCTGAACTGAAAAATTCCATACCTGTACTAAAATTGGGCAAGATAAAACCGTATGCTGACAATTCTGTCGAATAATCACATAAAAGAAGGATGTGAACTCGCAGATACCATCTCTGGTGGTTTCGTTCCAAATTGTAGCGGCACTATGTACACTCATGTCCATAAATTAAGGATAATGAAGTTCAGGCAAAGAAAGAGACAGAAGCAAAACAAATATGACTTATTTGTAAAGTCTATTTATTAAACAAAAGGTAAAGAGCAAAAAAGATGCTCTATGTTTGACATAATTAATAAAAATTGCGATTTTTACTCACTGGAGCAAATTTCAAAAAGAACCTACTTACAAAAAACAGTATAACAGGGTTAGTATGATGGTTAATATGGAGTATGTCTCCCGGACGATGCAATACAGGCCATACAACGCCTAGGCATCCTGAGTATCAAATTATCAATCTGATCTTGGGGGAATATTACACCACTCATCAAGCAATGCCCTCCGAAGTTCCGGGTGACAGGTGGGAGGGGGTTGACGGGGGGTGCATTTCGTCGGGCAAGCATATCCCACACATGCTCTATTGGATTCAAGTCCGGTGAGTACGCTGGCCAATCCATACGGGTGATATCCCCTCCAATTGAAGGCATTCGTCTACAATGTTTGCACGGTGAGGACGGGCGTTTTCATCCATAAACAGAAATTCAGCATCCATGGCGCCCCGAAACAAACGTACATGTTGTTCCAGAATGACATCCCGATAGATGTGGCCTGTCATCGTTACACTCTGAACATGCAGGTCAGTTCTGGAACCAAGAATAATTCCTCCCCAAACGAGCCATCCTGCACCACCGTAACGGTGTCGTTCAATGGTGTTCTCTTGGTGGTAACGGGTACGTGGCGCTCTCCATATGAGAGTCCGGCGAGAATCAGACTGCAAACTAAACCTGGACTCGTCAGAAGACATCTCACAAGACCACTGTTGCGGTGTCCACAATGCATGCTCTTTACTCCAGGTTAATCGCAGGCGACAGTGAGTTGCGGTAAGTGGAACACATCTGACAGGCCTACGAGCATATAGACTAATGTGCCCTAAGCGTCTGTACACGGTCTGCCTTGAAACTGTCGTACCGGTAGTTGAAGAGAGCTGACGAGACAGGTCTGATGCTGTGTTCCGTCTGTTTCTTTTGACAGTAACTGCTAAATACCGGTCCTCATTCGGCGTTGTAACTCGGGGGCGACCTGTGCTGTAACATCTACTCACATTACCATCATCTTGGAATCGTTGCCAAAACCTGGAGATGACACTCTGGGCGATTCCAAGTTCCTCGGATACTTCTAGCTGGGTACGTCCACATTCCAGTTGTCCGATAATTCTACCACGTAAAAAATCATCCAAATGCTTTCTTTGTGCCATAACTCTGCGGTTATTGCACTGAAAGGCTTTTAAAGCGCTTGTGAACAATTTTACTTCTTTGCCACCATTCCTATATATACCCCTCTCTTACACTCTCGTCATCTATCCGTCATCATCGTACTATCCGCGCCATCTGGTGGTTTCCTGTAATTTGCATATTCTTCTTCAAGATGTGTGTGATAATTCTACAGGTGAAATTTTTATTTTAAAGTTCAATTTCTGTGTGATTCTGAATTATCCTTAATTTATGGACATGAGTGTAGTTGCATATGTAACAAATCCGAAAGGTACTTGGATAACGCTGCATCCCCTACGTATCTGCTTTTGTAGTGTCCTATTATCTTCATGCCTGATTGTCCAGCATTAGAAAACAGCTCATTAATCTTTATTGACAGGCAATCCTTTTTGTTACATTGAACTTGAAAAAAATTATAAATAAATAAATATAATTCAATTTTTTCTGTGTTATTTTCTTTTCCAAGCAAATATACTAATAGGATTATTTACAGTATCTTATCTATTTCCATTATTCATAGTTACTGAAATCATTTAATCTTGTAATATTTCTAAAACAGCGGAAAAACAATTTTCTTCTACACATCATTGGCAACAAAATATAAAAAATGAATCTTTATTTTCTGTCATCTTTTTTCTTTATTAAATGGGGTTTTTTTTTCCTTTTGTTGTATAAAAGAAGGATTAACGAAAGGATTTTTTTCTTTTGTATTTTTCTTTTCCAAAGAACTTCCATCAGCTCCTGACACAGAAGATCCTTTTTTTTATGGAACACCTGCCAAAATTAATATTTAACTAATAGAGGATTATGGAGATTTCTGTCGAAATTTTATAAAATGCGTGGGACATGTTAATGGGATCTACATAAAACAATTTAAGAGTATGCACAAAATTCCGTCACGAAATACAAAAAAAAGCATACATTAAAAGACACTAAATTATAAATCATTCGTTGGGATATTTTCTCCATTAAAGTGACACTGACTCATTTGCTAGTTAGACATTCTAAGTTAAATAGAGCATATAAAGAGGGGCATATTTAAATTTTAACTTGTGCGTCATTCTAATGGTATGTAAGGACATTTTTGAGGTTGTACATTACATGATTTATTTATTTACGTTTATTTAATGTTCATTTATTTTATTTATTTATTCTTATTTATTTTTTTAATTTATTATTATAATTTATTGTTATTTATTATTATTTATTATCTTATTTTTATTTTCATTTTAATTAATTAATTAATTAATAATTTTTTTTAATATTTCCTTTTTTTTTATTTTATTTTTTTATTTATTTATTATTATTATTATTTTTTTTGTTGTTGTTGTTTAATTGCATCCAGATCTTAAAACTAAAGTAAATATTTCTTGTAATTCATCTTGGTAATCTTCTGGGCTTGATGGCCGAGTGACTAGCGTTCTTTGGCTTGCCATGGATGTTTGTATAATTCGGAATCCCCTCTAAACCGTCGGTCTCGGTCAAGCATGACTGCTGTTCGCAGAGCTGATAACCCTTCCCATAAAAATAAAGACATATCCTGTCTCGAAATCTGTCAGAAGGTAGATAGCCTTGGCCCACCATGGGGCTGTGGCATCTATGACGTTGATATAATAAATTTACTGATTTTTATCAGTCAATAAAAAATTCTCCATACTGTATAATATAATTCTGCATTTTCATTAACAAAATTAAATGCTTGTGCTATTCTGCAATTTTTTATAATTGAAATTCTTAATAAAGATTATTTAAAGATCATTCTATGAAATTCATTCATCTGTTGCCTTTTTACCAGGATATATTAGTATAAATTTTAAATTAAAAAAAATTACACTTAATACAAAAAAGTTACACATTATTCCAAATTTTAAATTAAAATAAATTACATATTATATAAAAAAAATTACACATTATTCTAAATTTTAAATTTAAAAAATTCCACGGTATACACAACATTACACATTATTCTAAATTTTAAATTAAAAAAATTCCACAGTATACACAACATTACACATTATTCTAAATTTTAAATTAAAAAAAAATTCCACGGTATACACAACATTACACATTATTCTAAATTTTAAATTTAAAAAATTTGCACATTATTCTAAATTTTAAATTTAAAAAATTCCACGGTATACAAAACATTACACATTATTCTAAATTCTAAATTTTAAATTTAAAAAATTCCACAGTATACACAACATTACACATTATTCTAAATTCTAAATTTAAAAAATTCCACGGTATACACAACATTACACATTATTCTAAATTTTAAATTTAAAAAAATTCCACGGTATACACAACATTACACATTATTCTAAATTTTAAATTAAAAAAATTCCACGGTATACACAACATTACACATTATTCTAAATTTTAAATTAACAAAATTTGCACATTATTCTAAATTTTAAATTTAAAAATTCCACGGTATACAAAACATTACACATTATTCTAAATTCTAAATTTTAAATTTAAAAAAATTCCACAGTATACACAACATTACACATTATTCTAAATTTTAAATTAACAAAATTTGCACATTATTCTAAATTTTAAATTTAAAAAAATTCACGGTATACAAAACATTACATTATTCTAAATTCTAAATTAAAAAATTTGCATATTATTTCTAAATTTTAAATTTAAAAAATTCCACGGTATACACAACATTACACATTATTCTAAATTTTAAATTAAAAAATTTGCACATTATTCTAAATTTTAAATTTAACAAATTCCAGTATACACAACATTACACATTATTCTAAATTTTAAATTTAAAAAATTTGCACATTATTCTAAATTTTAAATTTAAAAAATTCCAAGGTATACAAAACATTACACATTATTCTAAATTCTAAATTTTAAATTTAAAAAATTCCACAGTATACAAAACATTACATTATTCTAAATTCTAAATTTTAAATTAAAAAAATTCCACAGTATACACAACATTACACATTATTCTAAATTTTAAATTAAAAAAATCTATGCATTATTCTAAATTTTACAATTTTCATGTTGAATTCTGTTCACAAGTTTTATTCAGATACAAGACAATTATTTAGTGTGAAGATATTATTTTAAGTAATGATTGAAAACTAGGCAAAAATAAAGCTGTAAAGATTAGAAACAATAACAATCGGTAAATTATAGTCCTACAAATGCGATTTAAATAATAAATCACACTTTGTATATCTCCAGATGATAAAATATGAATAGATAGGCCGGTGATTGTGTGCAAAGGTAAACATCCGGTTTGAGAACGGAAACGGATTGCTTGACAGCAGTGCTAGTCAGACATACGCGGCATAAAGCGATATTTAAAGAAAAATGGTTAACTGTTAGAACGACATAGTTTTCATCTAATTTTCTTTTGATGTTGTGTAATTTAAAATTTTGAATCGTTAAAAATTAAACTTATTTTTATTATAATTAAACCCTTATAAAATTTCGTTTCACCCCCTATTACTCTGTATGAATCCATCCGACATATCCACTTAAAACTTCTTCACACAATCGGTGGTAAACTAAACCGGTGGTATTTTTAAAAAATTAAATGATGGTATTTAATTTTTTTAAAATAAAAGTGCATTCCTTTCTTCTGTAAACTATTTGTCATTATAAATGACAATAGATGGCGCCACGACCAAGAGGCTCTTCATAACTCCTTCTCCTGTAACTCCATATAAGGCGAATGTCTTATACGGGGATGAAAAATGTAACAGCAAGGGCAGAAGAAGGAACGCGAGTGTGGTTGGCGGGCAGTTGCTCAAATACGTATTGTTGGAATGTGAATAAATACTTTATATATATCAACTGGAAGTGTGTGAATTTATGAGAACAGAAAAGAAGACAACACTTCTTCTAACATTTTCACTTTTAGAAATTACAAGTTTTTAAAAGTGGATGTTTTCAAAAGGCGGACATTTTGACTTAAAATCATTCACCACTAGAAATGCCGAGATATAACAGCCTTATCCAGGTTTGGAGGTTTGCTACACTCACATTTTACTACCATAATTATGTATGCTCAACCCCAAGAATACCATTTCCTTCTCTCCCATCCGAATCTAACAAAAGGACATTCCGACTTCCATATTTATCTTAAAAATTGTCAGCATAGGTACAGAAGCTTTATGTTCACCTTTGCATGTAAGACTTCAATACCGGTTTTTCTAGACTTGAATCGTACCGTAACTTTAAGTTCGAATCCTGGCTTTAGCATGGATGTTTGTTAGTGGTTTCGAATCCACGCTAAGCTGTAGGCCCCGGACTAATTAGCCTAAAGCGTGCAAAAAAATAAATAAAAAGACCGTAGAGCAACAAGACAAACCAACTAAATCTGAAACCCAACACGCTATTCAAGTTCTTTCTTTTTCAATGGCGCAACACCTCCATGGTGGGCCAAGTCCTTCTGCCGGATTCCGGAATATGAGATGTTTTCCTTTTTACAGGGTAAGGTTGTCGGCCGTACGCTCTACAACTATATTAGATTGGGACTTACGATTTAAGGTGGATTTCGAACCACTACAAACATCCATGGCACAACAGGCACTTGAACCCGAAGGCACCGAGCGCTAGTGCGTTAGTCACTCAGCCATCAGGCTCTGGTTATGTGAGTGTATCAATAGGATAGTCAGCCCTACGCCCAACAGAGGTATTAAACGGCACCTACGGTTTAAAGTGGATTTCGAGTAGCTACAAACATCCATGGCGCAGGCGGGGCTCGAAGCCGAAACTTGTGGCATCGAGCGCTAGTCACTCTGCTACCAGGTCCCTTATAAACCATTTACTTTATTTTAAAAAAATTATTTATCATTTATTTTTAACATCAAATTACTTGATTTCATACATTTAAATATTAATTCTACTTCTTACTCCGTAAAATGTGTAAAAAAATAAATTTGTGTAATTAAATGTACTGATAAACGTCCTTTATTTCCAATGTAGATGATTTAGTTGCCATTTCAACTGATGTGATCAATACCACCACCCGTTCGCTGTGAATATCATTTCCTGTAACATGAACAGTGTCCTAACCCATTTCACATAGAGCACTCCTACCAACTCCATTCGCGCTCTGCAAGCATCGGAATCGCCATAAGTGGCTGAAATCGGTTTTAAAATGGAAGATTGATTCGAATGTTCAGCAGCCATTTCTGCAGGGCCCATAATAATCCCCCTGGCTGCTCGTGCGACCGGAAATTGCATCCAAATAACTGCACATGACATTGTGAGTGACGAAATGAATTACTGCTTCCTGTATCGGGGACTTTGGAATAATGTATTCATTGGATGTCAGTCTAGTGCGCCATTATTCGCTCAATTGTAATGAATCTGCCATGCTGATTTGAATGCAGTGCGACTCGGTTTGATGAATGGAGAGGGAATTACAAGTGCCATCGACGCTGCATAATGTGATGCAGTAAGTTCATTTAGGGAAAATGGCTGATAATGTAATCAGATGATTCTCATTTGCATTATAAATCAACTAATTTAAATGAATCAATGTAATGACTTCTTAAATAGCAAAAAGTTTTTTTTTTTTTTTCAATTGTATTTAGTCTAAATTAGAAAGTTTGTTTGGGACATATAGATCATAACATAGACATATAAATATTACTGTGCGTGATCTAATTGGACATATAGATCATAGGCATATAAATATTTCTGCGTTCTATCTAATTGGACATATAGGTCATAACATAGGCATAAATATGCATAGAATAGGTCTTTTTTTCTTACAGACAACAAAATATCTATATATAGCTTCATCAAAACACCATTCCGCTATAACAAAAGAAGTAAGCAAGCGTATATGCATTTAACATAGAAACTGAAAACTGAAATAAAATGAATGACATGGATTCTATTCTTCTTCTTCTTCATGGGCACAACAGCCCATAGTGGGTCAAGGCCGGGGGGGGGGCGTTCTCAGCCCTACTCCCACCAGTCCGATTAAGCCGTTACCTACGTCTTAAAGGGGATTCCGATTCATTACAAATATCCATGGCACCGCCAGGACTCGAACACGAAACGATAGGCCTTCAGGCCACTTATAAGTTACGTACTTTATTTTTAAAAAAATCCCTTATCATTTATTTTTAACATCAAATTCTTTCATTCTATTACACTATTTTACTTTATTTTATGACTTTTAAATATTAATTCTACTTCTTACTCCATAAAATCAATTAAAAAATATATTTGAATAATTAAATGTACTAATGAACGTCCTTTATATCCAATGTAGATAATTTAGTTGCCATTTTGATCGTTGAGATCAATACCACCACCAGTTCACTGTGAATATCATTTCCTGTAACATGAACATTGTCCTAACCCATTTCAGTATTATCCCACACAGAGCACTCCTATCCACGCTATGCAAACATCGGAATCGGCATAAGTGGCTGAAATGGGTTTTAAAATGGAAGCGGCCACTGATTCGAATGTTCGTCGGCCATTCTGTAGGCCCAGGATAATCCTGCCGGCTACACGTGAGGCCGGAAATTGCATCCAAATAACTGTATATGACATTGTGAGTGACGAAATGAATTACCGCTTCCTGCATCGGGGACTTTGGAATAATGCATTCATTGGATGTCGGTCTAGTGCGCCATTATTCGCTCAATTGTAATGAATCTGCCACGCTGATTTTAAGGCAGTGCGACTCGGTTTGATGAATGGAGAGGGAATTACAAATGCCATGCTAACCTAATCCTATGTAAATTGTTCTAACCTATTTCGGTACCATTCCCACGCAGAGCACTCCTACAAACGCTCTCCACGCTTTGAAAACATCGAATGGTGGCAAAAAAAAAAAAAATGGTAGTTTAGTTTGGTTTGTCGCTCTACGGTCATGTTTTGCACACTTTAAGCTAATTAATCCGGGACCTGCAGTTTAACCTGGATTCCGAACCACCAGCAAACAGCCATGCCACCGCCAGGATTCGAATCTAAAGCCTGTGGCAGTAATGATCAGAGAGCTGGCCAACTGGCCATCAGGCAACCCACCCCATGGTGAGGCAAGCATTGCTGCTACTGGTATATTCCGGAATATGAGATGTTTTCTTTTTACGGATGTCAGAACTACACTGTACAGCCATATTAGATCGGAACCGACGATTTGGTGTGGATTTCGAACCACTACAAATATCCATACCAACGCCAGGATTTGAACTTGAAATTTGCGGCACTAATGACCAGAGCGCTGGCCAATTTGCGATCATCCATAACACCACCGGGACTCGAATCCGAAGCCTGTGGCATAGTCCCTTATAAACCATTTACTGTATTTAAAAAAAATCAATTTCAGATTTCAGATTTTTTTTTTCGTAATTTTGTACTTTTACTGTATTTATCATTTGTTGTGAACCTTTTGCCCTACAGTCATATTAGATCGGGATCTACGGTTTAAAGTGGATTCCCTACCGCTACAAATATCCATGGTACACCCTGGACTCGAACCCGAAATCTGTGGCATCGAGCGCCAGACCGCTATTCACTCATCCTTGGGCCCCTTATAAGCCATTTATTATATTTAAAAAAAATCATTTATCGCTTATTTTTAACATCCAATTTCATAATTTTATACTTTAAATATTAATCTACTTCATACTCTATAAAATCAGTTAAAATAATAAATTTGGATAGTTAAATGTATTGATAAACGTCCTTTATATTCAATGTAAATGATATATTGGCTCATTGCAATCACTACCACCACTAGTTCGCTGTGAATATCATTTCCTCTAACATGAACACTGTCCCACGCAGAGCACGCCTACCACCGCTATCTATGCTGTGCAAACATCGGAATCGGCATAAGTGGCTAAAATCTTTTTTAAAATGGAAGCGGCCACTGATTCGAATGTTCATCGGCCATTTCTGCAGTGGCAGCCAGGATAATCCCGTTGGCTGCCCGTGCGTCGGAAATTGCATCCGAATAACTGCGCATGACATTGTGACTGACGAAATGAATTACCGCTTCCTGCATCGGGGACTTTGGAATAATGCATTCATTGGATTTCAGTCCAGTGCGCCATTATTCCCTCAATTGTAATGAATCTGTCACGCCGATTTTAATGCAGTGCGACTCGGTTTGATGAATGGAGGAAGAATTGCAAAGGCCATCGTCGACGCATAATGCGATGTAGTAGTTCTTTTGTGGAAAACGGCTGATAATGTCATCGGATGATTTTCATTTGCATGATGAATCCAACTAATTAAAATTAATCAATCTAATGACTTTTTAAATAGCAAAAAGGTTTTTTTTTATTGTCTAAGATAGAACGTTTGTTTGTTTGGATATATTATACATAGATCACGCACAGAAATATGCATAGAATGTGACATACAGATTAAAACATAGCCATATAAATATTTCTGTTCGTGATCTAATTGAACATGCAGATCATAACACAGACATATCAGTATTTTTGCGTTTGATCTATTTGGGCATATAGTTAGACATGGGTTCTATTCTTCTTCTTCTTCATTTACGCAACAGCCCCATCGTGAGTCAAGACCGTCCACCTACTGGCAAATTTCGAGACAAGAGATGTTTTCTTCCGACGGGGTGGGGTTGTCAGCCTTACTCCCAACAGTCATATTAGCACATAGCTACTTCACATATCACTAAGGTCATATCTACACCTTATAAGAGATTTCGAATCACTACAAACAACCATGGCACATCCAGAACTCGAACCCAGTGTGCTAATGCTGTGTGCCCCTGTGACATTGTGCCTGACGAAATGAATTACTGCTTCCTGTGGCGTGGACTTTGGAATAATGCATTCATTGGATGTCAGTCTAGTGCGTCCTTATTCGCCAAATTGTAATGAATCTGCCACGCTCATTTGAATGTAGTGCGACTCGGTTTGATGAATGGAGAGGGAATTACGAATGCCATCGACGCTGCATAATGTGATGCTGTTAGCTCTTTTATGGAAAACGATTGATAGTATAATCAGATGATTCTCATTTGCATCATGAATGAACTAATTTAAATTAATCAATGGAATGAATTTTTAAATAGCAAAAAGGTTTTTTAATTGTAATTAGTCTAAATTAGAAATTTTGTTTGTACATATTATAGATCCCGCACAGAAATATCCATAGAGCAGATCTATTTCCTACAGAGAATAAAATATATATATATAGCTTCATCAAAATAATCATCTACTATAACAAAAGAAGTTACCAGGCCTATTATTCGTTTAATATAGAAACTGTCAACTGAAATAAAGTCAAATACATGGGTTTTATTCTTCTTAACTGGCACAACAGTCCCATCCCCATGTTAGTTAGGCCAAGGACGTCTGCTTACTGACAGGTTTCGAAACAGGGTTTGTTTTTTTTTCTTTTCTACGGCTTTTTTACGGGGTAGGATTGTCAGCCCTACTCTGTACAGTCATATTAGACCGGGACCTACACTTTAAAGTGAATTGTGAACCGCTACAAATACCCATGACATAGTCTGGACCCGAACCCAAAATCTCTGCAATTGAGAATCAGGACTCACTTGGGAATCACTCGGCCATCAGACACTTTATTTAAAAAATCATTTGTAATTTATTTTTAACATCTAATTTCATGATTTTTATACTTTTAAATATTAATTCTATTTCTCACTCAATAAAATCAATTTAAGAAATAAACTTGCATGATTAAATGTACTGATAAATTTCCTTTATATTCAATGTATATGATTTAGTTGCCATTTCAACCGATGCGATCCATACCACCACCAGTTCTCTATGAATATCATTTCCTGTAACATGAACACTGCCCTAATGCATTTCGGTACCATCCCACACAGAGCACTCTTATCCACGCTCTGCAAACATCGGAATCGACATAAGTGACTGAGAATCGGTTTTAAAATGGAAGCGGACACTAATTCGAATGTCCATCAGCCATTTCTGCAAGCCCAGGATAATCCTGCCGGCTGCACGTGCATCGGAAATTGCTTCTGAATAACTGCGCATGACATTGTGACTGACGAAATGAATTACTGTTTCTTGTATCGGGGACTT
>BPLQ01001590.1:0-21351 GCA_021605075.1 Caerostris darwini
ATAATTACTGGAAAACAATTTTGTATAAACCGTTTTGCACAATAAAAGATGATTATGATGATGGATCTTCTTTGAACACTTTTCGCCAATAAAACAGGAAATGGGTTGGAAACTTCTTAGACCTTCATTCATTATACTTCAAAGGAATTGTTCTTTCTGGGGATGAATTGGTCATCTTCTGTGATTCCCAGCGGTACGGTCACAGCTGGAACTTTCCTGACAGACGTAGTTCTGATAATTGGATGACAGGGTCAAAGTGAAGATTCCTGTTACAGGTATAACGCATTCTTTGCTCTTTGATACGATTCCTTTACGACGACTGGCTGGAATTCCTATTTCAGACTAGCGCTTTAATGTTAGCGATAAAAGGGCAATTTCATGTATGATGCACTGGTTTATTATATTTAATGCTTTTGAACTTAATGGTGAGATTTTTTCCAAACTTTATAATTAAAAAAATATTGTCAACATTTAAGAATATTTTATTTCATTTTAAATATGTTTTACCATTTCCATTAAAAACATCGAATTCATTAAGTTTATTATTAACAAGTAATATAAATTTTTTTAAAGTCAATTCCTACTTTTTTTTCACTCTATTGCAGAAAATCTTTTATAAATATTTTTCATTCATTCTTGAAAATTTATCTGGGGCCATCTATTGGTAGATATATGCAACTTAAATCTAAAAAAAATCAAATTAATTAATCAAATTTAATTACTGAATTAATATTTGAAAAAAGTGTATTAACATCAAGTGTCATCCACTACAAGTTAAAAAAAATGTATTTGAAGTCGAGTAGATGAATAAAAATATTTTATTAACGATTGAAAATTTGAAATAGAGTGAAAAAAAAAAAAGGAATAGAGTGAAAAAAAAGTAGGAACTGCCTTTAATCTTTTTTATTTTTTGATTACTTCTTTTTATTATTTTATTTCCATAGCCTGTAAAAATAAGCACCTGTAAAAATAAAGGGAATAAGAGCAGTTTTCGCATTGCATAAAATAACCATGCTGCAAATATTTCTACAACTTTATTATTTTTGTTTTACTGACGAAATTTAAAATTGCAAAATTTTTTTTGTAATACTTCGTATAGCGCAGAATGTTTTAGTAAATTTCTTAAAGAAAAAATTGGCCAAAACTTTTAAAGTTATTTTAGACTCTTTAACTTATTTAATGTCATAATATTTCTGGAATACTATGACGCTTAATACCATGCGATCTTATAAGTGTTATGGGTATTTGAATTATGTTTACTGTCTTATACGGAATGGTTCGTAACTTTAATTGTATAATTCTTCAAAAAACTCTGACGCTTGAAATTAAAAAAAAGTCCTTTTAAATTACAGTGGCAACTAAAAATTTAATTAAATTCGATGTTTTAAATTAAAAGGAACAAGTAATATATATATACATTTTTTTTTAAAAGTCAATTCCTACTTTTTTTTCCCACTATATTGCAGAAAGTCCTTCATAAATACATTTCATTCCTGTTTTTAAGTTTATCTGGCGTCATCTATTGGTAGATATATGCAACTGAAATCCAAAAAAAATGAAATTAATGAATTAAATTTAATTACTGAATTAATATTTGAAAAAACGAAATTAACATCAAGTGTCATCCACTATGAGTTCAAAAAAATATGTATTTGAATTTGAATGGATGAATAAAAAGTTTTTAAATTACAATGGATTTAAAAATTTCAACAAGATGTCCTTAAATTAA
This sequence comes from Caerostris darwini, assembly GCA_021605075.1. NCBI lineage: Eukaryota > Metazoa > Arthropoda > Arachnida > Araneae > Araneidae > Caerostris > Caerostris darwini. The sequence continues at coordinate 1,730 of BPLQ01001590.1, forward strand.
AAGGAAAAAGAAAGGAAAGAACAAACCAATTTTCAGCATGAAAGTTTTTTTTCTCTGTTCACAACACACATCGTGTCTAGTCATTGACGGTGAGTCAGTTTCCGCTAATCGCAGAAAGCGTGAAACTTCTCGACAAGAAGTAATTTCTCAAAACATCAGTGGGTTGAAGCGATCGCTTTAGGCTGAATTCAGGGTGGACCTTTTTTGTTTCGTTAGGTCTATAAGTGAATTTAAAAAAAAATAGAAGCTAATCCATGACAAAGGAAAAAAAAATTATATATATACCCATGAGATACATTGCGACACACAGAGATTTAATTTTCAACTGTTACGTAAAATTTTTAATTAAAAATTTCGAATAAATTACTTCATATGTATGTATAGATTTTAAAGTTAAATCCTTAAAAAAAATTGTTTATAAGTGGAAAATTTTTAAGCAATTTCACAGTAATGCTTACAAAATGATAAAGCTACAAAAAAATAAAAAAAAAAAAAAGGACGCGTAATTGTGTTTCTCAAAGATTTTCTTTCTATCTTTTATAGCCGGAGATACGTTACAGCAGACATTTAATTTTTTTCCCCTCAAAGCATTCAGCTGAATATATTAGAAGTCTTGCAGGAGCAATAAACGATACGTATAAAAGGACAGTTCCCCGGGAATAAAAAACGGGGAGTTAAACTTCGAATTAGGAAAAAAGAAAAAGTCCTTTAAGTCTTCTATGTAAGCAAGCGCTGTAGTAAAATAAAAGTGTTTCGGTATTAACACTCGCTGCTTCAATGTACTTTATAGCCGTAAGGGTAACACATTTTCCAAGAAATTTTTAAGCTCAGGAGGGAAAGTAATTTTTTTTTCTGTGTTATGAGATTTCAAAGCCTGTGAAAATTAAATCCGTAACGTAGGTGTCCTAGGTGAATGGAATGGAAAATATCATATAAGAAGGTTTTGTTATAAAAATCTATGAAATTTTTTGAATAAATGCGCGCACTTTCTTACAATACAGAATATCACATTATTCTTGAATGTATTCAAAGAACAAGCCAGAATAAAACTATGCATACACTGCGTGAAAAAAGTAGAAGGACATTAGATTATTTTTGATAAATGAATAATGACGCATTTTTTAAACAATTAATTTATTCACAACGTTTTTACATGCAGATACCTGTATCTAGACAAAACAAAAAAGTACACAATTAAAAAAAAGTATACTTAATAAAAAAATTGGTTTTGACGATCTCATGATCAGTGAAAAAAGTAGAAGGACACTTCTAAAAAGAGGTGTACTATATAAATTAATATGGAATTCTTTTCCCGTTGGCTCGAATTACTTCGAAGATCCTATTTGGCATCGAACTGTATAAAGATATAATTTTTGTTTGGCAAAAATTGTCCCATACAAAGTTTAATGATTTCTGCAGCTCAGCTACAGATTCAAACTGCTTTCCACCCTCGTAAACACAACGTACAATCATTGCCCATATGTTCTCTTCAATGTTGAGATCAGGACTTTTAGCAGACCAATATAAATCGAACATTGTTTGCTGCAAACCAATCTTTAACACCATTTGCAGTGTGAATTTATGCTCCATCTTGCTGAAAAATCCAGTCATCTCCTCCTAACTCAGTACCATACTGGAGAAGATTTGAGTTTAGAGTCTGGATGTAGTCTGTATGGTTCTGTCTACCCTTTAGAGAGACTAAACTTGTCCTGCCTCCATAGCCAACTGCTAACCATGTCATTAAACCAACTCCTCCCATCTGTCGAGTAGAATAAGTTTCTTCTTCAATACCAAGACAGTGCCAATAGTACTGATAATCATCTGGACCATCCAAATTGAATTTTTTTCTCATCGGAAAATATAACTGATGTCCATTCTGAACTCCAGGACATGTGGTTTTTAGCCCACTGCAGTCGGTTCTTCATCTGTCCTTCATTCCACTTCGGATGGTGCATCCGTTTTTTTGAAGACGAACTTTTTGAGCGTTTTATGTAGTTATAGACAGTTCTTTTGGTTACATGTGTAATTCCTGATTGAAATTGTGCCTTGCCGACACTTCCACCAGTCTTTTTGAGTTCACGAATGATTTTTGTTGATCACGTTGGGTGAGTTTTTTTGGTCTTCCTGTCTTTTTTTTCTTCTGTCACTTTCAGGGTTTCTTATGAAGTTCGAAACAGTATTAGGACTGATTCGTAGCTGCCGTGCAATCTCTCTCCCACCTTTGCCTTCATTTTTATATCAACTATTTGGCCCTTCTGAAACTTACTTAAGGGTATTCCTCTGGGCATCCTAAAACCAACAAAAACTATGAATTTCTAGCTAAATATTTTATTCTTGTTAAAAAGGAATTAAAAGAGAAAAAAACACTTACCTATAAACTTTCCAACAGCTTCTAAATAGATTTTTTTGACGTGTCCATCTACTTTTTTCACACACCCAAAGTAATTAAGTATTGCATTCCTAAGTTAACATAGTGATAAGTAAAATAATCTCATTTAACTTTCACTTAACGTAAATTAAAACTCTAACAAAACAACTCTCTATAAAAATCAGGTCAAAAGCAGTAAAATAAAAGCATATTGTACAAAAAAAATGACTGTCCTTCTACTTTTTTCACACAGTGTACATAAAACAGTACATATAGTTGTACGTTTTATTTAAAAGATTATATATAAAATTGGTCATATATGAAATAGAAATTTAGGTAGTTACTCTATGCATATGTCGATAAATTTGTAATTAAACAATTTCTATCAAATTAATTAAAATCATTTTGTTTTTTTTTAAACCGATATATATATATATATATATATAATTAAAGCTGTAGATTATATGGATTTTCATATCGAATTTACAAAATCCCCTAAGTGTTTTGAGCAGTGTAATACAATATGTATATGTATATCTATAAATATGTGGGGGGGGTGTACGATGCTCAAAACACTTAGGGGATATTGTGATATTGGTGTGAAATAACTCTATAATCAACAACCATTTTAAGAAAAATGAAATAGTAGAGGTAAAAAAGAAAATTTATAAAGTTTACAAATTTATGAATATGCAAATTTTGTCTGTGACATCGATAACTACGCGTTATATTTAAGAAGTGAAAAGCGACCTACACCATTCCTTCTGTAGGAGGAGATTAAAAACAATTGACCACTGTTGAATGATTCGTAACTATGGCCACGATGTCTCAACAAGATGACTTAGCTGAATTAATAGTCTGGAGGGCCACCGACCGTGCAGAAGCGCTCAAAACGCAAACTGTTTTATTGGAAACTTTTAACTATTTAATGGAATTTCTCAAAGTGTCATTTCCAGACTATGGAATTAGCTTTTGTAAGTTGGAACTGGCCGTCGACGTTTGTATACACATGCAACAGTACAAAATGAGAATCGGTATTTAACACTAAAGGCTCCTTCGAGTTGAAAGTTGGTCAACTCGAAGCGGAACTTCCCTAGGCGCAATGCTATTTCTGACGTTTCGCTGTGAAGGGGTCGAAAAATTTTCTCTACTGCCACGTGAATCTCCAACGCTTCTCTCCTCGGTGGGAACGAGCCTTAACGGCCAGAAGAAACCGCACTTTCTTGCACTCCTCATTCAGAAAGCTGCTGGTACCTCAGTTTCGAATCAGACTTCCGAAAGTGACTCCACCATGTGAGATTGTATGCTCGCTGACCTAAAGTTAGTGTTTCGTTCATACAAGCCACTGTGCTTCCCTCAGAAGTTGGGTATAGTAGCATATCAGAGGAGTACGAGATGAGTGGAGCAACATGCTCTTTTCAACATGCTTCTTCTAAAACCTGGTTTAACTTTATTCTAAACATCCCCGATCAGCCCAGGTTTAAAGCTGATGCTCTTTTCAGACTCCTGACGGGTCATGATTGTTTGGCCAATTATCTTTTTCGAATGAAAATATTTGCAAGCCCAAAATACATGCTCTGCAGTCTTGGAGAGGACATGGATTCACCTCACCTTCCTGTCTGCTCTGCACTTGTTGTCTCTACTGAGTAGGGTCGTTACTGGGAGGCTAGGGCCCTTAAACACGTCACTATGTGATTTCCTTCGATTCTTGTTATTGCTCTCATGTTTTTTTTATTTTATTGCTTTTACTGTTTTTTTAATTTTTTTAATTGCTTTTTGTAGCCTGTCCTTGGAAATAAAAAGAAACATGTTCTTCTTGGACGAGTCCCGTTTTAGTGTGCAATTTGACAATAAGCAGATTCTCATCTGAAAAGAAACTGGTGCGCAGAATATTCCGGATCTTGTACATTCTTCCGGATCTTGTGTCTGTGCAGCTATTTCTATCATCCAGTCTGCGCAGGTATTTCTATCAATAGCCGCACTCATTTGCACATTATCAGGAAAGGAACACTGACGGCTCAGCGATATAGGGATAAGATCCTAAAACATATTATTACGCTGCAGCAAAGGATGACAACGCCTGGCCACATCATGCTCAGATAATGGACAGTTTCATATTCGACAAAAGGAATCATACGAATCGATTGGCCAGTATATTCTCTAGTTATGATCTCATTAGAAAATGATTGGTAGAAGGGTATCTAGTCGCTTGCCAACCCTCAGAAAAAATGCAGCAATAGAAAAGTTCTCTTGAGTGAGGAAGTGAGAGTGAATAACCCCAGTCCTTCATTCATAACCTTATTGATTCCTTGCCTCGTAGGTGTGCAACATTGATTTCAGTCAGGGGAAAACCATACACTTTATTAAAACTCATTTGTATTCCGAGAAACCATATTTTTTGTTCTAGTGTTATTACAATTATTTCTATTAGCTCACACTCTCCCTATATATATATCGTGTTCCATTTTTCAATCATTCATAAAATACTTTTTATTCAGTAGTATATGACACTGGATGTTAATACAGTTTTTTCAAATATTAATTCAGTAATAAAATTTAATTAATTCATTTTAGTTTTTTTTTTTTACATTTAAGTTGCATGTATCTACCAATACATGGCGCCAGATAAACTTAAAAAAATGAATGAAAACTATTTATAAAGGAATTTCTACAGTATAGTGAAAAAAAAGGAGGAATTGATTTAATTTTTTTTTTTTTTTTTTTTATAGTACTTGTTTTGATTATCGACAAATAACGTCAATGAAATGTAATTATTCTTTGTTAGTTGCTTCTTCGTCTTTTCTCATCTATACATCATATGCGTATGTCACCAAAACATTTACTCATCTGCAGTTTATACCCCCAAATTATATATATATATATACAATGATTGTAACATATACAATTATTTTGTAAATTTTAAAATTAATTCGTAAATTATTTTTTTAATTCTTAAAGAAATGTTTTAATTCCTGATATAGCAGCAAGCATTTATAGTATAAAAACATTTAAAATTTAATAAATGTCCTAAAAAAAATCCTATTAGGATATAAAAATAACGCAAATAAGAAAAAAAATCAAAAAGGAAACCTTGTGGTTTAAAGCAAAGAAAAACAAAGAAATAAACCTGTAAAACCAAAAAAATGTAAGAATATTTTTATCGAGAGCTAAATATTTTCTTCTTTTTTTAGTAAAATAAACATAAAAACTACTTTCACCAATTTTACTTCCCTTTTACCACAAAATAAATTTAAAAAATAAATAAAAAGGAGTAACAAAAGAAAACAACAAACCGAAAAAAAAGTTGTTTTCCTAGTACTTTTTTTTCCATTCATTAAGCCTTAAAGGAAAGTGATAGAACACCTTAATTTTCAATTATAATTAGAATCCACAATCCCAAATTCTTCAGTAATTAAAGTAATTCCATTTTTACTTGATAAGCGTTTAATGTAATTAGTGCTTATTTCTATGCTTTAGCATTCTTAGAGTTTACCAACTTTTAGAGTAACAATTGATGATTGTTTTCTGTCCAGGTGATAAGATAATTGAATTTACGTTGTTGCTTTGCTTGCAAATTCTTTTGAAAGGTAAAAGAAATGGTGATTTAGTGCGTCAATTCAAATTTCGTTTCTTATCTTTTTACTTCAAATGCAATTACATCGGTAATTGAATAGTGTTGAATTTCCACTTTGAAATTCCAATTTACAATATTGTTTGTTATTTTTTTTTTAATTTCAGGAATTCTCAGTGCTTGTTTGAGAATGTTTTATTTCTTCTACTTTCACTTTCTTGAGAAAGTAGAAGAACAATTTTTCTTGTAGCCTTAAAGTAAAATTTTTGAAAAATAACTTAAACATTTTGCTAACCATCACAAAAAAATGAAAGTAAACATTTATTCAAGTTTATTTCAGAATGAAAAGAAAAATTTAAATAAATATTTAGTCCGAAAAATTAAACTTTTACAGCAAGAAAAAATTAACTTTATAAAATAACATCCTTAGCACATAAAAAAGCAATTTAATGGAAAAATATGTTAACCATATTCATGTTTTTGTTATTAAGTATAACATTTTTACAATTATATTTTTTTAATTAAATGACATATTATTTCATAAATAACTTACTCATAAAAATTTCCTGTAGCTAAGATTTGCTATATTATTCTCTTGAACAGTAATACATATTATTAAGTTGTCAATATTTGTCTTTTTAAGGAAACTATGTGACTAGATTCAAAAAATTGTTTATCCCCTGCTTTTAGCTATTTAAATGTTTAAATGATTGGTTGATTTGGTAGAATGAATAGCAGCTATGAATGATACACTTTTAAAAGAATAGATATGCATAATGTTTTTTTTTTCTGAAATGTTAATAAAAACAAGGTGAGTTCTTTATAACAATTAACTATTTTTCCATTTAGAATCAATGAAACTGAAAAATAGTTACTAAAATAAAATTTTTGTTATTTCTTGCAAATTCCTACATTTGCTAAAAACGAAAAAAAAAAAAAAAATCAGTTTTATTGCTGTGCATTTTATCAAATGTTAGCATTTCAAAAGTAAACAGGGCGAATTAATGTGTTATGAATTTAAAAAGTTTTATAAGTATTCTTGCAAAAGACATATCAATATATTCACTAATCTAGGAGGAAGCGTCATAGTTTAAGTGCATTTAACTTTCGAAATCTTTCTTTTCTCTACAACTCACCCCGTACTTACGGTTATGTAGGAGGGATCATCCCCTACTAGTTAGAAAAGCGAGAATGGCACACCGTTAAACACCATGTATACCAAAAACAGCCCAAGAGAAAAGAGCTTTTCGGGAGATCTTTTAGGGGTAACTATTACATGACAGAAAACAAAGTAAAACTCCCCTGAAGAAGCCTGTCGTTTTACACGCATTGTCACATTTGCCACCAAGTCACCTAGTTTATGAAAGCATTGACTACGATAATGCCGCCAACTGATTCGAATTTCAGAATGGGTACTATGAATCCTCTGATCGAAATGTTTTCTTTTTGGTTGAAGGACACAGAAAAAAAATTAATAAAATGACCCATATATATTTATTTCAAATTGTAATAGCTGAAATTAAGTCCTATGCAGTTGATTCCTAGGTGACGTTTAACCTGTTATGTAACATATGTACTATATAGTGATGAATTTCTGCTATTGGAAGACAACATATAACACCAATCTAAATGATATTTAAAAATACGCTAAAGAAAGATTTATATTAAGTACCTTCCGATTCAAGATGTCGTAGTTTTTATGTTATCTAAATTGTTAATATTTATTACGTAAGTTTTTCTTTTTTACTTAATTATTTAAATTGATATATGGTTGATGGTTTTTTTTTATCATTTAATAACCGAAATACTCTCCTCTTTCTATTACCCGTTTATGGTTATGGTAGTTTAGCACAAAAATAAACGAATTAACAAGACAGATAAAAACTAACGAGTAGTGGAAATAAAAACCTGGTTTTTATCCTCTTATCCCTCAGAGATCTAGAAACGAATTAGAAGTAAATGGTCTCATAAGAACATATGACCATTCTCTGAGAACACCCGTAAATTGAAATCGGAAAGGAGTGGAAGAATGTAGCTTAAAGCGAAAAAAAAAAAATAAAATAAAAATAAAATTCAAGTCAGTAGTCCCAAAGAGATTCGTGATCAGAAAAACGAATGAGTCTAAACTATAATGCTTCTCTTAAAAAATTCTGGAGGTGTTACATTCTTGATACATTGCTTAGGTTCATTTCAAGCAATGTTTTTAAAATACGTTTTGATTGATTTTTATGAGCTAAAAATAAATCTTCTTACAAAAGCTCTCTGAAGTATTTGGCACGTTTATTTGTGTAACAAAATAAAAAAAAAACTTCAAAAGAAAAGGCAAAAATGTTTAAATATTGTTATACATTTTTGCAATTTATATTAGCCAAAAGTTAATTAATAATCTTATCGTCGTAATTATGTATTATTTGAATGAATTTTATTGTAATTTAATCGTATGATTTTTTTTCTTTTATTGTATGATAAAATGATTTATATTATTTTGTCTTTGCATGAAAAAAATACATCAATTTAATAAAAAAACTATTTAGTTAATGCCTATATCATCATTATCTAGTTGTTTGTAAATGTATTGTTCAATTAAAATTCCCAAATTCCTTGAAAAAGTCATTAAATATTTATGTAATGTTCTGAGTTAGACAAGTGATATTATGAACTATTAAAGGAGAAAATATTACTCAGAATTCTAATCAATTACCTTAATCATCTGGCATATTTTATTTCGAATTGACTATATATTTCATGAAAAAAATACATGAATTTATAAAAAATAATATTTAGTCAATGTCTAAATTATTTTAGTCGTTTAAAAATTTAATATCCAATTAAAATTATCAGATTCTTTGAAAAAGTTATTAAATATTTCTGTAATGTTATGAGTTAAGTTATACAATTGATATTATGAATTATTATGTAAGGAAAAAAATTACCCATAATTCTAATCAACTACCTTAGTCAGTTAGTATATTTAATTTCAAAATTACTATGCATATCATGAAAAAAATAATGATAGCCATAATAATAAGGCATTAAATATTTATGTAATGTTATGAACTAAATTAGACAAGTGATATTATGAACTATTATGTAAGGAAAAAATATTACTCAGAATTCTAATAAGTTAGGCAGTTAGTAAATTTCCTTTCAAAACGACTATATATTTGATGAAAAAAAATGCATGAATTTAAAAAAAAATTTTAGTTAATGTCTAAATTATTTCAGTCGCTTATAAATTTAATATTTAATTAATATTTACAAATTCCTTGAAAAATTCATTGAATATTTATGTAATGTAATGAGTTAAATTTCACAATTGATATTCTAATTTATTATGTAATGAAAAAATTACCCAGAATTCTAATCAACTACCTTAGTCAGTATATTCCATTTCAAAAGGATTGTATATTTCATGAATTTTAAAAATATTTAATTAATGTCTAAATTATTTTAGTAGCTTATAAATTTAATATCCAATTAAAATTTACACATTCCTTGAAAAAGGCATTAAATATTTATTTAATGTTATGAATTAAGTTACGCAAATGATATTATGAGCTATTATGTACGAAAAAAATTTGCCCATAATTATTATCAACTATCTTAATTAGTATATTTCATTTCAAAATGACTATATATTTCATGGAAAAAATACATGAATTTTAAAAAATTTAGTTATTGTCTAAATAATTTTAGTAATTTATAAATTTAATGCCCAGTATTAAAATTCACAAATTTCTTGAAAAAGTCATTAAATATTTATAAGTTCAATTAGACAAGAGATATTATGAACTATTATGCACGAAGAAAAATTACCCAGAATTCTAATCTACTACCTCAGTCAGTTAATATACATTTCATTTCAAAATGAAATTCACGAAATCCCAGAAAATGACAGGGGAAGTACTCCGCTAATGGTACCATTTCACATTCTTATACATCAGACTTTGGCAAGCAAATTAAGTCAGGCCATTTACATTAAAAGGCTCAGTTAGGGACCTAAGTGAATAAAAGTTTAGCACTTAATATAATCACGAATGTTCCACTAAAATTAATTATGGAAGCAGTAAAAAGTTAGAACTATTTCCAACTGAGTATTCTCACAATTACAAGGAATCAATTTCATTAAAAAGAATATTGCAATTAAAATTATTTTTAATTGATATCTTTTGATTTATTTTTTACTTCACCAATGATTCTAATAAAATATTAAGAATAGAAATAACTTCTCTGATTTTACTTTGATTATTATAATACTGATTAGTAATATTCTTTTTAGTAGAATTAAAATGGCATTTTATTTTACATTTTAACTTTTAAAGTTCCATTAACTTTTTCACATTTCTTTTCATCATTAAGTCCTCAAATCAACATTTTAAATAAATTTTTATTGTCTTAAAAATTAAGTACTGATTAATTAGTTCTGTTTTGTCTTCATAAATCGTCATAAGAAGTTTACAACAAAATTACAAATTTAACTATCTATAATTTTTGAAAATATAAAATTCACTTAACGCATTAAACGACTTTTTAGTTATTATAAGTCCAAGAGCAGGAAATTTGATTTCAAATAGAAAATGAACATCAACCTTAGAAAAATATATGCTTTTAAATTTTAAAGACGGATAATTATTTTTAAAAATGAAATAATTCAAAGTATCTATTCTTTTAAAATTTAAAGATAGATAATTATTTTTAAAAATGAAATAATTCAAAGTATCTATTCTTTTAACTTTTAAAGACAGATAATTATTTTTAAAAATGAAATAATTCAAAGTATCTATTCTTTTAAATTTTAAAGACAGATAATTATTTTTAAAAATGAAATAATTCACAGTATCTATTCTTTTAAATTTTAAAGACAGATAATTATTTTTAAAAATGAAATAATTCAAAGTATCTATTCTTTTAAATTTTAAAGATAGATAATTATTTTAAAAAATAAAATTAAATGTAAGTATTCTGTTTGCTACTTAAAATAAATGAAAATCATTTTTTGCTGTACATAATCCCTTATGTGTATATGTCTATTAGTGTGTATTATGTACACGCCATATTTAATATAATCTTAATATTAATTATAATTAGAACTATTTATGTTGAGAATATATTAGAAAAACAAGTAATAAAAAAAAAATAAAGTCAATTCCTACTTTTTTTCATTATATTGCAGAAAACCCTTTATAAATAATTTTCATTCATTTTTAAGTTTTTCTGGTGCCATTTATTGGTAGATATATGCAACTTAAATCTAAAAAAACTAAAATTAATTACTTAAATTTAATTACAACTCTACAAGTTCCAAAAAAAATGTGTTTGAACTTGAGTGTATGAATAAAATGTATTTTATTAACGATTGAAAATTTGAACAAGATATATATAGGGAGAGTGTGAGCTAATAGAAGGAATGGAAAAAGCTTTTCAGGAACAGGAAATCTTATTTAAAATGAAAAATAAAAATCACCCTTAGAAAAACATATGCTTTTAATTTTAAAAATATATAATTATTTAAAAAAAATGAAACAATTGAATGTAAGTATTCTGCTTGCTATATAAATAAATTAAAATAATTTTTTGCTGTATGTAATCCCTTACTTCTATGAGTCTACTGGTGTGTATTATGTACACGTAATATTTAATATGATATGTAATATTAATTATAATTAGTAATATTTATTTTGGGAATATAGTTTAAAATTTTTCCCGGAATAGGAAATTTCATTTAAAAAGATGAAAATCAACTTTAGAAAATCATATGTTCTTAAATTTTAAAAATAAATAATTATTGTAAAAAATGAAATAATTAATTTCAATAACCTACTTGCTATATAAAATAAATTAAAATCATTTTTTGTTGTACATAGTACTTTTTTTATATAATTAGAGTTAAGGGATTACCTTTATATGTCTGCACGGCCTGTTGGCCATTTTGTGTGCTCTGGCTATTGATACCACAGGCTTCAGGTTCGATTAATTAGCCTAAAGTCGTCTAATTAGCCTAAAGTTTGCAAAAAAATGACCGTATAACTACAAACTAAACCAATATATATATATATACACTCAAGAGCCAAAATATTCTGGCCTCCTGCCAATAACGAGTTGGCCCACCTTTGGCGCGCCTTGGCATGGATGCCACAAGCCCTTGGTAGATGGCCGGAGACAGATTGTACCAGATGTTTAGGCAACGATCACGCAAATCCGAGATATTGCTAATTGGTGGTCTTTGAACTCTGAGCTCCCAGGACATCCCAAATGTGTCTATCGGATTGAAATCCGGTAAGTTAGGCGGCCAGGGCCTTAACTGGAATTCATCATCATGTTTCTGATCATTGTGTGGAACCACTCCAACACAATTGTAGCCTTGTGACAAGGGGCGTTGTCCTGTTGGAACATTCCATTTCCAGCTGAAAAAACAGAGGCCATGTGAGGGTGCAACTGGTCCGCAATAATGTTCAGATACCCTGTAGCATTCATGGTCTGCTCTACCACAACCACGGGCCCCAGAGACGCCCAAGAGAATGTCCTCCAAAGCATAATACCGCCACCACCGGCCTGTGTATGACCTACTGTACATTGAGGGACCAACTGTTCGCCTGGAAGACGGCGTATCCTGACACGGCCATCGGCGTGATGAATGACAAACCGTCATTCTTCTGACCAGGTAACTCTCTCCCACTGATCCATGGACCAGTCACGATGTTCCTGGGACCAGCGCAGGCGCAGTTGGCAATGACGCTTGGTCAGCAAAGGTACACGAGTGGGACGTCTGCTGCGTAGCCCCATATCCATTAATGTCCGCTGAACAGTGCTGTCCGATACTATTCTACTTGGCCCTGCATTGTATTGGGCTGTCAGCTGAGCCACTGTCTGGCTCCGGTTTTGCTTCACCATGCGAGGCAGTCTTCGACGACTTTTTCTTTGATAGCGTGTGGACGTCCAACACCGTGTCGTCTACTGCTGTTTTCAACGTCATTCATCCACTTTGCATAAACAAGTACACACATCCACAAGTACTAACAACTGTAGATCGCGAACAACACACGAGTCGTGCAGTTTCGGAAATACTTGTTCCGAGCCTTCAAACCATTACAATCTGCCCTCTATCAATCTCCTCTTTAAATTAAAAATTATTTTTTTTTGTTTAACGTAATCCCTTACCTCTAAGTTTCTACTGGTATATATTATGTATACGTTATATTTAATACAATATATAATGTTAATATTATTATTAATATTAATTATGATTCATGTTGAGAATATATTAGAATGCATGGTTCTTTATAATCAAACCTATGATATACATATTTTTACGCATGTTATAATACATATATAATTTAAGTATCATAAAAAGATAATATAATTTTTATGAATTAAAAAATAAATTATTTTATTCAGTGAATCTAAATTATAACATGAATAATTTTCTTTTTGTTTTAAATGCTCCTTCATTAAAAACTAAAAAAAAAAAAAAAACATTAATTACATAATTTTTACCATTATTATTAATTAGTTATAGTAGCTTTTTGATGCAATGTTTGTTTACGAACTATTTCAGTACGAAAACTGAAAGTAATTTCTAGTAAAAAAAAGCAATACTACTTAATAAAACAGTAATAAAGATATTTCAATAAACCTTTAAATAACAAATAATATATAATAAAATTTTTTTAAGTCAATTCCTACTTTTTTTCTCTATATTGCAGAGTCCTTTATAAATAATTTCCATTAATTTTTTTAAGCTTATCTGCCGCCATCTATCGGTAGATATATGCAACATGAATCTAAAAAAAAAAAACTAAAATTAATTAATTAAATTTAATTACTGAATTAATATTTGGAAAAACTGTATTAACATCCAGTGTCATCCACTACAAGTTTAAAAAATGTATTTGAACTTGAGTGGATGAATGAAAAGTATTTTATTAACGATTGAAAATTTGAACAAGATATATTATAGGGAGAGTGTGAGCTAATAAAAGGAATTGAAAAAGATGCAGTGTTACCCATCTAATTATAGTGAACTAAATATAAATGATTAAGAAAAATAAATTATCCTCGCGTGGGTGTTTCGAAATAAATTTCCTTGTATTCAAACACAAGAAGAAATCAATAAATCCCATTAGTCGCGTTTCGCAAGTTTGTTTCCTACATAAAATAAAGATTCATGTGAACCAGAATCCTTTTACTTCCATATTTAATTTAGATGAGCTTAACAATATCCATTATACGTATAAAACCCGCACGTCTTTGTTCTATAGCAAGTAAATAACAAGATTTTTACAACTAGTTTTAATATAATATAGCGTTTTCAGTATAGCGAGAAAAAAAGCTTTTAGCTCAAATGAATCGTCTTTTATAAGCAGTGTAATTAATTTTTCTACTTCGTTCATGCAAACACGAAAGACATAAAGAAGAGAAAAGTACTATTAATTTAATTTTGACTCTACGAAAATAAAAAGCCATCTTTTACTGTAAAAGAAAGTGTTAATGGATAGTCTTTATGCAAAATTACGGTTTATTCTTTAAAGGGAAATTTTATAGCCGGTATATCTTTGGATGGAAAATTGTTATATGTTTAAAAAGATTTATACGTGGTTATAATTAAATGTGGAATATAAAATTAGTGGTAATATCTTATTTTTGTTTGATAATGGATTTTAAAAAGGTATCGTAAAATTGCAGTTAATTCAATTTAATTTATTCAATTTGATTTCATTATGTTTGCTTTGAAATCAAATTGAATAAGTTACCGTTCACCTTTTATTCAAAGCATATTGATTTTAATTTTATTTGAATAACTGTGTTAACAAAGAAAATATTTCTGAACAACACCATTATATCTTCAAAATCATTATTTACATAAATTTCACTAATAGCATTTAAACAATTATTTGTTAAACTATATTTTTGATCTCTTGCTCAAAAGTAAAGATTTTGAAAATATTTTTATAATTTAAGCATTTACAATATATTTTACTTTTATATTATTCCTTAATGCTTAATATGATGAACAAATAGTTGAAGTTTATAATAAAGCTAACAAAAAATAAAATTTTTATTTGATTATCCAATAAGTTATTCTAATATAATTATTCATAGCAAAAAAGTATTTATTTACATTAAAATAATTAAGCAAACTTTTATTAATAAACTTATGCATGCTTTAAAACATGCATGTTATGTATGTAATACAAACCTATATTTATTGAACATATATGAAATATATTAATTGAACAGAAATGATAATTGCCTAAAATAATTATCAAATAACTATTATTGTTAACGAAATTATTTTTATCTTCTTCTTAAGAAAGATTTATTGTTATATAGCATGCTTAATAACAATAATATATATATTTTAAAATAGTTATGAATTTTTATTTCAATTCTAATTTGAATCTGAAAAGGAATATAATATTGAAATTCATGGAATAATTTTTATATTTCATAAGACAATTTCATAAGGAAATTTATCTTTAGTCAAAAATAATATAATTCTAAATATGTTATTCTATAATTCACATATAATTCTAAAATTTGAAATATTTTGTGAATTTTACTTATAAAAAACCCACATATTTAATCATTATTTCTTAAAATTTATAACTATTTGGTTCAATGTATACATCACAATGTAAATTTTAAAGAATACTGAAATTTTAACAAAAAAATCCAAATTTTTGGCAAAAAAGCTTGAACTAATAAAATAAACAATAGCATAATAAAGAATAATACACTGAAGTGACAAAATTCATGGGATAGCAATATGCAAATTTTCAGATGGCAGTAGCATCGCGTAGAACAGATATAAATGCGCAGTGCTTTCGCAGAGCTTTCATTTCTGTTCAAGTTATTCATGTGAAGAGGTTTTGACGTGATGATGACCGCACGACGGGAATTAATAGACTTTGAACGCGGAATGTTAGTTGGAGCTAGACGCATGGGTCATGCCATTTCGGAAATCGTTAGGGAATTCAACATTCCCAGATCCACTGTGTCAAGAGTGTGCCGAGAGTATGAAATTTCAGGCATAACATCCCACCATGGACAGCGCAGTGGTCGACCGACTGCACTTAAAGACCGAGGCCGGCGACATCTGCAAAGAGTCGTAAATTCTAACAGACAAGCAACACTGCGTCAAATAACAGCAGAAATCAATGTGGGACGTACAAGGGACTTGTCTGTTAGAACTGTGCGGAGAAATTTGGCTTTCTTGGGCTATTCCAGCAGAAGACCGACTCGAGTGCCTTTACTGACAGAACGACATCGCTTGCAGCGACTCTCGTGGGCATGTGAGCATATCGGTTGGTCCCTAGATGAATGGAAAACCGTGGCCTGTTCCGATGAGTCACGATTTCAGTTGGTAAGAGCTGATGGTAGGGTTCGAGTGTGGCGCAGAACCCACGAAGCCATGGACGCAAACTGTCAGCAAGGCACTGTTCAAGCTGGTGGTGGCTCCGTAATGGTGTGGGCTGTTTTCTCATGGTATGGACTTGGTCCTCTCGTGCGACTGGACAGAACATTGACTGGAAATGCTTATGTTCAGCTACTTGGAGATCACTTGCAGCCATTCATGGACTTCATGTACCCAAACAACGATGGGATTTTTATGGATGACAATGCGCCATGTCACCGGGCCACAACAGTTCGCGATTGGTTTGAAGAACATTCCGGACAGTTCCAACGAATGATCTGGCCACCTAGATCGCCCGACATGATTCCCATCGAGCATTTATGGGATATCATCGAGAGGTCTGTTCGTGCCCAAAATCCTGCACCATCAACGCTTTCACAATTATGGACGTCTATCGAGACATCATGGCTCAATATTCCTGCAGAAGACTTCCAACGACTTGTTGAGTCCATGCCACGTCGAGTTGCTGCACTTCGCCGGGCGAAAGGAGGGCCGACACGATATTAAGAGGTATCCCATGACTTTTGTCACTTCAGTGTATAATAATATTATTCTTTAATATAAATTTACTTTTTTTTTTGTTTTTTGAAAATCATATTGTTACAAATTTCAATCCAGAACTAAAATCCTGTGGAATCCCGAAAGTAAAAAAAAAAAAAAAGTAAATAAATACTTAAAAGTAAAGAGCTAAACGAGATCGACTTACTTTTCTAAATACGAAGTAAATTTCTTACGAAGTGTCTTTATGCTCAATTTAAAACTAAGATTACCAGCGACTGCCTTCTCTTTAACAGAATAAGTATTTGATACTGAGAGAATTTTCCAAGAAAGTAATCACAACGTTTTCTGCGAAAGAAGCAATTTGAACCTGACTTTGTTGGAACAGAAGTTAAGAAAGGGAAAAAGGGTTTATTGTTAGAAATCACTGGAAAGGAGATACAGCAGTAAAAATAGGTTGTTCAATTATTACTTGTTTTTATTCAATTCCTACTATTAGTTCGCACTCTCCCTATATATATCTTGGTCAAATTTTCAATCGTTCATAAAATACTTTTTATTCATCCACTCAAGGTCAAATACATTTTTTTTTAACTTGTAGTGGATGACAATATCAACGTTATTTGTAAAGGACTTTCTGCATTATAGTGAAAAAAAAGTAGGAATTGACATTATTTTTTTTAATTTTTATTATTTGTTCATATTTGTATTTGTTTTTTAAATTTGTGATAAATTAAATAATTAATTTAAATTTTGCATATGTTGTTTTTGAAAAATTAAAAATTCTAGTATTACATGGTATTAGAGTATTAAATGTTTGTTCGTATAACATATTATAGATAGAATAAATATCTTCTTGTTCGTATAACATATTATTATTTGTTCTAATGCAGCTGCCAACACTTAGACGGTTTTTTTGATGACTTAAATCTAGCGCTGCACCGACGTTACTCACTTAGTACTACCCAAAACACTACAACTACTTCAAAACAATATGGCTCCATTTTATGATACAAAATACTTTTTAATAATTAAAAATATTTGTTAGATTTCAAAACCACAATACCAGAAAAATGCAAAATATATTTGGAAATTTAGAGGACACTGGAGTTGGAATTGCATTTGGAAAATTAGAGAACTGTCTTAATCTTCTATTACAGGTCTAGTAAACTTGCCTTTATTTTTTCTATTCAAAGCGATAAAAATCTCTAGACTTCTTGCATTATAGAGCATGACATTTAAAGCAGACCCTGCATTTGCAAAGAATCTTGATGTCGAAATAGACCAAAAAATATCATCTTACATTCCTACAGGAGAAAAATACTTTCTATCCGGTAGCGAGTAATTTAGAATACTAAAATTTTTTTTTTTCACAAAAAAGTCTTCCTTAATTTCCTGCTAGAGTTGAGAACGTGTTTAAAAATTGCAGGATTTCCATTTCAAAAAGCAGCAGCGAGTAATATCTCAAAGTGCATGCTGCAGAAAGAAATATAGAGGCAAACATTTCTTTTTATTTGCTTTAAAGAAGCATCAGGATTAAACAATAAAATGGTCACGGGTATAAGCAGCTTGCTTTAGGCAACAAAATTGATAGCTCGCGCTGTTTTTTTTCCCCAAAGGAGTGAAAATGCCTTTTAAATTAAGTTACACGAGAAAGATTTTTCTCTCTAGCATTTTACTCTTTCTTACTTCAAATAAATTTTTTTTGTCAAGTCTTCAAATATTTTTTTCTCATGGTAAATATTTTATAACAAATTAATTAATGGCCATTAAATTGTAAAACTCCTATCGGCTTGGCAGTTAGCGAGTTGGGTTTTCGAAGAAACATAGCGATTTTTCGAGCCATTTTAGAGATTGTTTAAAACTTGACTGATGTGGAACCATAAGTTACCATGTCTACCTCGGATATGAACATGCACGTTATCTAGTTTAGAATGCCCATCAGTTATGTTCGAAAAAGTGTTGTGATAGATGAAAAATTGCTTTGGCAAAATATGAATGCAATGTAGATGGAAGGACTCCTGCATTGTTGTAATTCTAAAGGTTCTAAGTTACCCTGTCTACCTCCGATATGAATATGCACAATCTCTAGGTTAGAACGTTCATCCGTTAGGTTCGAAAAAGTGTTGTGATAGATGAAAAATTACTTTGGCAAAATATGAATGCAATGTAGATGGAAGGACTCCTACATTGTTGTAATTCTAAAGGTTCTAAGTTACCATGTCTACCTCGGATATGAATATGCACAATCTCTAGGTTAGAACGTTCATCCGTTAGGTTCGAAAAAGTGTTGTGGTAGATGAAAAAATGCTTTGGCAAAATATGAATATAATGTAGTTGAAAGGACTCCTACATTGTTGTAATTCTAAAGGTTCTAAGTCACCCTGTCTACCACGGATATGGACTTGCACAATCTCTAGTTTAGAAAGACCATCCATTATGTCCGAAAAAGTGTTGTGATAGATGAAAAATTGCTTTGGCAAAATATGAATACAATGTAGATGGAAGGACATCTACGTTGTTGTAATTCTAAAGTTTCTAAGTTACCATGTCTACCTCGGATATGAATATGCACAATCTTTAGGTTAGAACGTCCATCCGTTAGGTTCGAAAAAGTGTTGTGGAAGATGAAAAAATGCTTTGGAAAAATATGAATATAATGTAGATGAAAGGACTCCTACATTCTTGTAATTCTAAAGGTTCTAAGTCACCATATCTACCTCGGATATGGACTTGCACAATCTCGAGGTTAGAACGACCATCCGTAAGGT
>BPLQ01001591.1:0-22326 GCA_021605075.1 Caerostris darwini
TTTTGTTTGTTAAAATTTTAAAGTTTTTCCCATAAATATTATTAGTTCTTCCGACAAAGTCTTTGAAACATTTTCATTCCAAAATATATTTTTTGTAAAAAGCCTGTTGTTTTTTAATAGTTTAATTTTTTTATTTTTCTCACTTCGTCATCCTTTTCTTTCTGGAACGATCTTCTTAATGCTCTTGTCTTCGATCTTTCAATTCTTAGTTGTGGAATCCACCATACTGCGTTTCTATTTCTTTTTTTCATTGGCCTTTGCGAATTTATTGTAACACTAAATATATTTTTTGAAGCTCATTTACAAGATAATGAACATCCACATTAGTAAAATCGGAGAATTTCTTTGAATATTCATTCATAAGCTTTGTCATGTTTAGTTTTAATTTTAGCCAGTTAATCGTTTTTAGATTTATTCTTAGATCTTTAACTGCTGAATTTATTGCAAGTGACCAAGTGATTTCGATTAAGTTGTGATCACTATTAGTTATTTCGTCTAAGACTTCAGTTGAAAGATTATCATCAATATTTTTTTGAAAGAATATCAATCTAGCTCTCTCCCTTTGTAGAACAAAAAGTGGGGAGAGAAGCTGGACTATTTTCTATATTAAAGTCGTTACAGCTGCAGAAGTCTAAAAGTTTTTGCCCTCTTGGGTCGAGGTCTCTACGTCCCTACCTTGATTTGGCATTAAAATAGCCACATATTAAGATTTTTGAAAAGGATAATTTTGGGTATAATGTTGGAGAATGGAAAGATTATGTTTAATATTTTCGCTAGGAGAACAATATATTGAGATCAAAATGAAAGTAACACCACAACAGGAAATTTCCATTATAACTATGTCTTGATCAAAATGGATCATAAAGGCTTGCAATGAATTTTTTAAAAGGATGGAAGATCTGGGGTTATTTTTCTCACTGCGAAAATCGAATAAGAAAGAGGAATATTTATAATTTTGTTTCTGTAAGAATAAGTTTCATTTAAGGAATAAAATTCAAAATTATTATTTATTATATGTTGGTTTAGTTGCCCATTGCAGCAATCAAATTCCCCAAGTTTATGTGCGCTCTTTTAATATTTTTTGAATAAATACTGTTATCCATAATTTGTTTTATTGATTAAATTTTTAACCTCTTTTTCAAAGATCCTGCATTTGCTTGAGGTACAACTATGATTATCATTGAAGTTAATTGCGGCAACTATAACAATAAATTTAAAACTAACACATTTGGTTTGATTATCGCAATTTTTCCAATTGTGGTCCTCTCGGCCACAATTGGTACAGATTTCTTTTGGATTTCTGCAAACTTTGGAAAGATGAAAAAATTTACCACATTTATAGCATTGTATAGGTCGGAGATATCCTTTGATATTATCTCCCAACCTATAACAATGGATTTTTACTCATTATGCTTTTAAAGGTGTTTGGGCCTAAATCAATAACAAAATTATTTCCATACCTGCGTTTGAATGAGGTCTTGATCCTGATTTGGTCTCCCTCACACACTTCATCTGCATGGTTATCTTTTATGGTACTCAAGATTTCGTCTTCAGTAGTATCTTTAGAAATGTTGTGGCAAATGATACTAGGATTTTTTAATTTTGGTTTGGAAATTGCAAAATCTTTTTGTATAATTTCGTTTTGCTGTATCTCGTGCATATTTTTCAACTTCCCCCGAAGTGGATAATTCAATGAAAATTCCTTTTGCAATATTTCTAATTTTCTTTATGTTTACATTTAGTTTATTAATATCAATATTTTTCGAAGTTGTTGTCTTATAAACACGGAAGATTTATGTTCATCTAAAGGTCTGATTATTACATCTTGGCGTTTTTTTGGTTTCTTTTGGATTGGAACAGAAGTTACCTGATCTCTTTTCTCAATTTTTGAACTTGGCGTTTGAGCGTATGTTGGCTTCTGTATTAATTTAATTAATTTTTCTCTCGCTCCATTAAGTGAAGAAATTGTACGAGTTTGCTTTTGAATTATCAATTAGTTCTGAGGTTAAATCTCGAATATAATCTTTGTCTTCACTTTTCAGCCTTTCCCCATAAGATTAGTCTATAACTGATCTATATATGTCCATGGCTCTAGCCATGTGATCGTCTTCAAGATTTTGTAGTTGGTCAATTTCGGACATTTTGATAAAAGAAAGAGAAAGCTTTCTTTAGAATGTTATAGCAAATGATACTAGGATTGATAAAAAAAAATGCCAAAAACTGAGAGAAAAGTGTCTTTTTTGCCGTGTTTTTAGGGAATATGTTGCCCGGCCGGGACCACTTGGCGGTAAGGCAACCGAAGGCAAAAAGAATTTAAACAAATATTATAAGTATATCACGGTTGACAGTTGATAGACTCTAGGCCATTGTCACCTGTCAAAAGAGCAAATATTTAATTAAAATAACACTTCGGCCCCCTTCCTTTGAATGGGGACAATGTACTGTAATGAAATTGTCCATCCGAAAATAAAATCTTCAGCATTCAACAGGGTACAAGCTTTCGGGATCCCTCCCAAGTTCCACAAAGGTTTTTAATGTACCGTAGTGCTCCACGTTTGGTGAATTTGAAATGGATGAAATTGGGAAAAAAATTCTTGCATCTTAAGAAAATTCAGCAGGTAAATGCATATATTTTGTATATACATGAATGAATATATATATATATATATATATAGAACGTAATTTTATTTTCTGCACACCTCGCCTCCTGCACCTAGGGCTCACTAGCCCCCTACCAGTTAACAGTGGAACATCGATGGGCCTAGTGCATAGCACAAATAGTCCACCTAAGTGGGACAAAAGCGCCTTCTGGGATTCTTTAAGGTGATTTTCCCTGCATTTGCATAGAGTGTGGGAGGAAACAGACTACCAATGCGAGACGCATTGTCACAGTCGTCGCCATCTAGTCTACTCGTTTTGGAATCGGTAACAACCATGTCGTATGCCGATTGGAACCTTAGCCGTCCTGCAAGCTAGATGCGCAGGTTGCCCCGAAATTGCAAAAAAAATATTTTTATAGAATAGAAATATTGTATTTTATGCTGTCAATCGCTCAGCAAAGAAAAAAATTTCATTTTACAAGTATTGCTGTAGGTGAATTCCTGCATAATACTAATTCTAAACCCGAATTCGTAGTACAAAAGAAACTGATTTTTGTCTGTGGAGCTAGATATTTGGTTCTAGATTTGGTCCCCCCCCCCAGGGGCGCAGCTTCTTTCGATGTGTACGGGTATCCCGCCCCCGGGGTTACCCAGTGATCTTTTCCTTCATCCTTTTGTCTTTGTTTTTCCTTTCCATCGTCTAGAACACAGATCTCACTATTATCTCATGTTATGTCTCCTCACCGTCATGCATTTGCCATACCTTTTTGTCTGATTTCCTATTTCGTGCTCACTCAATCCTTCGTCATTTCTTTGTTATTTACGTGATTACTTAAAATTCGGTTGTATTGTTTGACTAATGTTTATTTTCCTTCATTTTATATATTTGATTTCACCACCTATGTCAGTTGTCTGACCGACGTGTTTTCCGTGCGTGGCGACCCGTGTCCCAGGAAAAGAGGATCCTGGGGATTGAGTCCAGCTAGAGTTGCGACTCTGGCGTGGACAACACATCCCTTTGGCCTCCGCTTCTGGTAGTCGGGAGGTACACCTTAGTCTCCGGGTGTATCAATCGGCTCGCAATTTCAGTCCCTCGTGTCTGGAATTGTTCTGGATTCAAGCGATGGGTCACTTCTTCGGCGTCTCGCTAAGGGTGGAGGTTGTTCCCGGAAGTGGCTCTGACCGTATAGGTCCTGGTTAACACTAAGGCAGGAATCTGCTTTCCCTAGTAGGGCTCCATGGTGGGCGGTGTGATCCGGGATCCGAATATTTTTTCGTTTTGCTTTATGGAACGAATATTTAAAACTTCGTGCCATGGTGAAGGCCTAAATTCGCCATCATCAAATATCTCTTCATCTGTACCTGACGAAACATCGAAAATACCATATCATGAATAGGCCTCTCAATTCGCTACATTTCTCATTTTATCTGCCCCTAACAATGAATTTAACACTACTTCGCCATTTAAAATACAAAAGGGTTTGCAGGCCATAGGCGGCGACCTTAAAACCGTAAAAAAACTTAAATCTGGTGATCTCCTCATCGAAACATATACCCCGTCTCAATCAAACTTGTTCTTATGCACTAACTATTTTCTGGATTTCCCTATTAAAGTAGAAGCCCATAAAACATTAAATTATTGCGAAGGTGTAATATCCGAACCAGATCTGCAACATGTCTTTCTGAACGAAATTGTCTCCGAATTAAGTTCCCAAGGTGTCTCTTCAGCTCGCAGAATAATCATTAAAAAAGGCTCTGATTCTATCACCACAAAACACATAGTCCTGAGATTCTACGGATCTATCCTACCCAAAAGCATTAAAGCCGGATATCTTAATTGCCCCGTACGACCTTACATTCCAAGTCCCTTACGATGTTTTACCTGTCAAAAATTCGGACATTCAAAAAACGCTTGCCGTGGTACACAACTCTGTTCAAATTGTGCTACTGCAGGCCATTCTTATCTTAATTGTCGTGCTACACCTAAATGTGTAAATTGCCAAGAGCCCCATCCGTCTAATTCGAAATCCTGTCCAAAATGGAAGCAAGAGAAACAAATTCAAGAATTAAAAACTAATCGGAAATTATCATATCTCGACGCCAAAAAAATCCTTCTTCAACAGTCTTCTGCCTCATATGCAGCAATTGCCAAAAATAATATTACATCTACTCTAAAAAAAGTTCCTACATGCTCTGTTTCCATAATGACTGATAGCCATATAACAGGAATAATTTGCCCACCACTACAAAAATTGAAACCACTTTCTATTCCAAAACCCAGATCTATCGATTCTGCTGCTTCGGCTAATTTAATATCTGCTCCATCGACATCCGCTTCAGTTCGCTCTAAAACAGTTCGTCCACAGACCAGTCCATCCTCATTCAAAATTCAGCCCAAGAAGCAAGTCCATTTCACCTCAGACAATAAAAAGGTAGTTCAACATAAAACAAACCCACCGACTGCTATAGTCGGAAAAAACAAAAAAATTGACCCATCGAAACAGAATTCCAAACAGATTTTATTAAATAAAAAACGATTTACAAAACAGCCTTCACCTCCATCTGAGTCACCAGAAACTACAACTGAGGACACCGAAACTACAACTGATGACACCACAGACAGTGATATCGTTGAGTACCATGAGACGGAGATGATTTCCGAGTGAACTGTTTTTTAATATTTATTTGCATATCATACCTTTTTAACCATGTGCAGCGCACAATGGTTAAAAATGGTTTTCACAATACTTTGAAACAAAATTATTTCATGTTTTATGTATACATTTTTCATCCTGTATTTTGTCTTATTAATTCTAGTTCTTCTTAAACCCTGCATTTGCATTTTAAATACCATATCTGTCTTTCACAATTTTTTACGCATGTTTATCATGGTTTTCAATATTTTTGCGAATTTAACTTGTTTTATTGCTACTTACCTTTTACTTTTTTACCACCTTGTTTGGCGCAGCATAGCCAAATCTGGCTCTTGTGCCATTAAACCTCAACCAACCAACAATCTATATTTGGTCCTAAATATTTTTCTTCCCCCTTGGTTACGTTTCTGTACAGCGGGATCAACTTTCGAAGCAACCTGAAATGGGGGAATCTGTCGTAACATAATTTGTAATTATAGTTCTCTGTTGATTCCTCTATTCGAGCTTTTACTTTCAATAATGCAAGCTGCATTGCGGTCCTGCAGTGAAATCTTTGACTGATTTCCGGAATAGTTGCAGATCAGCAGCAAAGGATCTGAGATTTTAAATTGCATTCACAGGATTTGGGTAAAGGACTGACGCATCTGACTTTCTTATGCAGGAAACGCAATGCTTCTGAATCATTATTTAAGGCTTGGCCTAACAAAATGGAGTGTGTTGAATAGCTGCAAAAGACAGGCTTTTATGTTCAGCAGTGCGAGTCACACGAGGTGGGTCTCTTACAATTATTCCACTAAACATGGTATTGTAATCCAGAACTCTTGCATTGAGCTTCCCAATTGTCTCGTAAACTGTCATTACCTTTAGTAACTTCCAAACCAGAAATAGTGTATGAAATCTGTGCGTAGATGTCATTTTGCAAATCCTTTTTCGTGTGTTTTCTGGTCTGAATTTCACTGTGATCCCTTAACTTATCCTTAATAAACGTAAGGTGAAGTAATTATGCATACGGCGATTTCCCCACGCAGTACCTGTAAACGTATGCGTTATAGTTTTCTATTGATTTCTCTATTGGATCTTTTACTCTCAATAATGCAAGCTGCACTGCTGTCCTGCAGTGAAGACTACTTTCCTAAATTGTTGCAGAAAGTATTCAGCATCCAGGGACTTCAATGATTTTTTTTCTGCATTTGATTCGGAGCATTTGGGTAAATAATAACGTATCTATTACTTTCTTATCCAGAACACCCAATGCTTCTGAATCGTTATTTAAGGTTGATCTATCAAAATGGTGTTTGAATTGAATAGCTGCAAAAGACGGGCTTTTACATCTAGCAGTGTCATAATCACGCGAAGTGGGTCTTTTGTAATTATTCCTCTAAACATGGTATTGTAATCAAGAATCCTTGCATTGGGCTCCCAAATGTCTCGTATATTGTCATTAACTTTAGTAACTTCCAAACCAGGAATAGTGTATAAAATCTAATGAGTAGATGCATTATACGATGTCGACGTAGAAATCTACTTCGTAATTGCCTCATAATCTAATGCGTATGTTATTTTGTAAATCTCTTCATGGGCCGCCTGATTAGTTTAACTGTATTCCCTCAAATTATGATTAATAGGCAAAGGGTGAGGTAACTGCGCATAGGGAGGGCTTCCCCACACAATGCCGCATCACCTACAAACATACGTATCCATGGCTTCATTAATGATTCTTTTCATAGGGTGGTGGTGGTAACATTTCGACAATAGCTAGAATGTCGTATGGCTACCTGCATTTCAAAGTTGCCGGCTTAAAATAATTTGGAAAATCCGGGTGTTTTGGATGGGAAAACATACTGTAATGTAGTTGTTTATCCAATAATAAAATGTTCAGCAATCTGCAAGATGGATGTTGTCCTAATTATCCCAAGTTGCAAAGGGGGAGTATACCGTAGTTCTTTGTGGTTAATGACTTGGAGGTGGATCGAAGTCGAAAATTTTCTATCGTAAGGGAATTTTAGCAGGCAAGTGTGTGTGTTTTGTAGCATGCACATATCCATGAAATTCAGTGTTGAGGTTATTTACAAACCAAAGAATTCGATTTTTAATGAACTTATGAAAAGTGATGATAAAATCTCTTCCCGACTGGGTGGTCGCTGGGCTTGGCCTCAATAGTTTTAGACAATTTGTTTCCCTCTTGGAAGGAATCTTGGGCAGATTCGCCCTTTTTGTATGTGGTCGCCACCACAATTGACGCTTGTTGCATGCTTTTCGAGTTCCTAATCCTGGCTGTGTAGCCCTGCTCTCTTCTTTGGAAGCTTCCAGCCTTCGGAAGAACCCTTGACAAATCCAGCATTATTTAGGAACCACAGAAGTACGCCTCCCCCTTGACTTGGGCGCCGAGCAACTTGGTGATCTGGTAAATAACCCCACTCGCTCTGTCCAAGTATTCGACTCAGAGTTAATTGATATCCGTGTAATTTCATAAATTGTCCTGTATGCATCGTTTGAAGCCTAGGAACATTGAATTTCAGCATACTGACGATAGTACCAATATGTAAAGATTGGGAAAATATAGGAAGATAATTTCTTGCTCTCATTATCCTGATTTAGCTCTGAAATAGTTTAGATTTCCACTTAAAATGAGGAAGGCCAATAAATTTGTATTTCAAAATATTAAGAATGCTTTCAATTCCGTAAATTGCGAAGTCCAGAGAAATCAAGCACGCATAGACCAGTCACATTCTGAGAAAAGATGGCAATTTGTAATATTTTGAAAAGCTGTGATGGTGGATTTGAAAAAGTTACTAGATTCTAAATAATAGACGATGCAATTAGAGAATTTTATCAAAAATTTGCCCCAAGTGGGTAAAAGACAGATTGGTCTATAATGTGAGGCAGACGAGTAGTCCGTATTTGGTTTGTGAATTAATGTAACGATAGCAATATTCCACGGCGTGGGAAACATTGCTTTTTGCTTTAGATGGTTTGTCAGGCTTTTTAATCTAACTTCTTTTATTTGCAAAATAAAATTTCCTCACTATCTCGCTTGATATTAAGTCTATGCCAGGGGCTTTATAAGGTTTTAATTTAAAAAGAGAACTCTCAATTTCAGGTTGATCTATATTGACAATCATGAAGAGTTAGAGGAATTGGAGAAATTTCCTCGGAATACAACCTTAATGAGAAATGGCATTCTAATATAGATTGAATGGTGTCTTTCATGGTGAACCTAGTTGAATCTGCAGTATTCATAATTGGTTTGAAGATTTTGTTTATTAATTATCTTATCAGTGAAGGTTTTGGTTTTTTCCATAAATGTTATTAGCCGTAAGATTATTGATAAAGGTTTTAAAACATTTCCGTTTATGGGATAAGATGAGTCTTTATAGGTTGCCTGTTGTTAATTAAATTTAATCTTATTAGCCTGTCTTTTTGCTGATGTCATATTCTTTTTGATAAGGAAATCGGGAAGCTCTTACTCCATAGCTAAGGGCTCGGAGACCAGGGGCCACCAAATAGCGTTCTTATTTTTCTTTTTAGAACTACGATTTTGCGTATTAGACAAAATATTATAAATAGATTTTTGAGTCTTATCAATATAAGAATTCAAATTTTCAGAGTCAAACGAGTTTAACATATTATGATAATTCAAAAGTTGGTAAATACAGGCTTTAAGTTTAAGCCAATTTAAATTTTCCAAATTCTGGTAGTTTCGCCATTACCATTTGTAATAGTCCATTCGATAGTGATCATATTATGATTACTATTACTAATTTCATCTAAGACCATAATGTTAAAATCTTCAATATTCTTAAAAGCACTGTTGTTTGGCGCAGTATGGCCGAATCTGGCTCTTGTGCCATAACCCCAACCAATCAACAATATTCTTAGTCATCAGCAAATCTATCCCGCTCTCCCCTCTAGTGGAGCAATAAGTAGAAGCTGGATAATTTTGTATATAAATATCATTCAATGTACAAAATTCTATCACTGTCTTTCTCTGTTGTCAAAATTTCGTCTGACCCACATTCTGGATTTGGCATTTACGTCTCGGCAAATCTGTTCTGAATGATGTTTCTGAACGAATTGTTGAATAATAGCTAAGTTTGACTCAATATTCTGACTTGGGGAGCAATAAACAGAAATTAAAATAAACGACT
Organism: Caerostris darwini; assembly: GCA_021605075.1. Lineage (NCBI taxonomy): Eukaryota > Metazoa > Arthropoda > Arachnida > Araneae > Araneidae > Caerostris > Caerostris darwini. The sequence continues at coordinate 9,403 of BPLQ01001591.1, forward strand.
TACCGTGAAAAAAATAATTCCAGAATAACCAAACATAAACTAACAAATAATTAAGGACTGGTATGATTGATGAACTATAATTGCTGCTTTTGGTGTTGTAGCTGCGGAGTGAATTTTATATGAAATTGGCATATTGATAATCTTATTTTTATAGGAGTACGGTTCATTGAGGGAGTAAAAATCATAATTCTGGTTAGTAATAGTTTGGTTAAGTTGGGCCATAGCTGAGACGGCATTTCCTAGATTGATATGAGCTCCTTTATGGACAATTGTTCTGATTTTATAAAAATTAATCAGTTTTGGTTGATAGATTTTTAAATTCGTTTTCATATAATTTACGAATTTTGTCCCCGCAGCTATGGACCATATCGTAACCAGTCTTAAATTTGTTATGAGCAAAGCAATTTACAAATTTTTTTTCATTTTTGCCATTTTTAAAGTTATGATTTTTCTCTGCAGTTTGTGCAAGTTTCACGAGTGTCCTTACAAACTTTTGCTACATGATCGAATCTGCCACACTTGTAGCATTGAGTCGGCTTCAGGTACTCCTTAATTGAGATAATTTCCCAACCCAAGTTAATTTTTTTTCTTTCTGTAACTTTTAGTAAAGTTTTCGGACCAAGTTCGATTATTATATTTTTCCCATTTTTACCCTGAAAAGAGGCTTTTATTTTTACGAGTTCTTTTTCTTCATCCTCAACGTATTTTTCACAGAAAAATGTTAAAATATCTTCATTTGTGAAGACATTTGAGACACTGTAACAAATAATGTTTGGGTTTAGATATATTGAATTTTTCCTTTATGTTGCCATTGCCGGAAAGTTCCTTAATTAAAATATCTAAATCCTCCGGATTGGCAGTTTCGACGTAGATGCCTCCTCCAGAAATGTTCTTAATACCGACTCTAAGGGTGTCTACGTTTATATTTTTTGTAGTTCTTTTTTTTGTGTACATTGAGGTTTTATTATCCTTCGTCTTTACTATAAATGATGGTGGCACTTTTTGTGTAGTTGGGCCTCCCTTTGAGCTATTTCTTTTTTTTTATTCTATGTTGGATTTAATTATGTCAGAGAAACTTGGTTTCTTTTCAATCATTTTTTCAAGTTCATTATTTGCTCCGATCAAAGTGTAGATAAATTATTATTATTTTGCATTTGAATGATGTCTAAAAGTGTGGTAATTTGGTCAAGCATTTGGGCCTAATCTTCAACTTTTACTCTAACGTAATGGGTAAGTTGAACTAATGCCCTCTAGATCTCGGTGGCCTTAATGTTTTCTTCGCCAATTTCTTTTTCCATTTCCAGCAAGGTCTGAGTAAATATATCTATGTAACAAAAAACAAAAGAGGCTACCATGAAAGAGTTTTACCATGAAAGACGGAAAATACCTATTTAGTCGTGCAAGACAGTCAAAACGCGTTGGCCGGCCAGGTAAGGCAACCAAAGTAAAAAGTGGTATAATTTAGAATCCAAGTACTAACAAAAATGAGGTTGACAGGTGACAGGCCATTGTCACCTGTCAAACAAGAAAAATAGAAATCACAATAAATACTTTGGCCCCCGGCCTCGACGGTCTGGTAAGTTCGAATAAGTGAGTCGGACTAGCCCTTAGGCACACGGCATTTTTAGACCTTCGCTACGACAGTAACCCTGGTCTGCGATTTTCAAAATTATTAGTTGGGGCGGGTGTACAGTCATCCCGTTATTTTGCTTGGGAGCGGGTGCAAAACAACAAAGTCATTCGAAGTCAACAAGTCAAACAAAGTCGGGAACAAATTTGAAAAATTCTAGGTAGGTAGGGTGTGAGCAAGCCCAAAATCAATGAATCAACGAAAGTCGATCAAATAATCCACAAAGGTACAAGCAATACAAAAACAAGTTTATGCAACAAATATGAGTTGGTGGACCGACATGAGTACCACAATAAGTGCGTGTTAGTAAAAGTGAAGAAAAAGAAATGGAACGGTAGTAAACGAACGAAGACAAGTAAGAGCCTATTTATGGAAGGCTAAGTACAAATGTAGACTGTATATGGATTGAGACAGTTATACAATCGTGGGGACTATCTCGGCAAATGCAGAGCAATCGCAACAGCCACAAATTCTCCTCCCCTTTCCCAAAACCTTTTTTATGTACCTAAAAAAAAAACAAATAAAGAAGTTAGAGATAGTAAATAAAAGTATTGTGGAGCAGTTGCTACCATTATAAATGCAATCGCAGCAACCACAACACAATTAAAAGATTATGTCTAAGTTTCATAAGCAAGTAGAAAATGAACACATTTCTTGACATGAAATATTTATAAATATGAACTTATAACAATTGAACAATATGAACATTATAAATATGAACATAAATATAAATTGAATATAATTTGAAAATATCCTCCTTAATTTTTTTAGGAGTTTGTTACTATCGTTACTATCACAATAGTAATATATTACAATGATAGATCACTTTTGAATTTTCTTTTTCATTGATAGAACCATTATTATTATATAAAAAAAAAATTTTTGAACAAGCGATCTAAAGGAAGAGTTGGGAACAAGGACAGAAAAAAAAGAAAAGAGGTTGCTTACCCCTCCAGAGAGTCCATAATCTGTTTAAATCTCTTATCAATAATATTTTTAATAAGTCTAGTATTTTTATTGTCTAAAAGAGATCTGATAGAAATATCCATATAGTTCGCGAGAAATCCTTTTGTCTGTCATTAGACCAGTTACTACAGATGTAAATAAGATGGAATCTGGTTTATTAGTCTCCACAGCTGCAGAATTTGGATTTCCCAAAAAATCTGTACTGGTAAGACGCCAAAGCACCGTGTGTAGTTAATACTTGGTTTATCAGGAAATCTCCACAGACCCTACGGTTATTTACAACTGAAAAAATGTGAAAAATCTCTTGCCTTGGTGGACAAAATCAAATTTTTCTGCCGGTCCAGTGACTTTCTTTTTTATTTTGTTCTTGATGTGAATATTGGAGTATCTTGCCTTGATATCGATGTCATTTTTGAGCCTCTTTAGCTTACCTGTCAGCAATTTAATTACCGGCAAATCCCTCATGGGCCCTTACCCATTCCAATTTAATATTTCCTTTAAATGAAATGACAATAACATTCATTATTACAGATATTATTTAGAGCTTCTAGACCAGATCTCGAAGTTGAAACAACTACAGAATCAGAAAAATTATTAGTAATAATGTAATCAACAGCTTCACCGATTGCCATTAGTTTCGCCGTAAAAATTGTAGCATGGTCGCCAATTCTTTTTTGGAACTATAAATTTCATTGTTGTGGAAAACCACTAACGCGTAGTCAGTTTTATTGTCTCTCTTGGAACCTTCAGTGAAGGTGGCATTGGTGTAGTTAGAAAAAAAAATCCATTTAATGAAATCAATGTTCCAGGGTGGATTACCAATAATATTGTTATCTAAATCGTTGCTGGTAATAGTAATATTGTCAAGTTCTAAGTTGTAATTATTAAAATTCTACTATCTTAATAATAATAAGATTTTTAAGCTTAATATCTATGGATGCAATACCTGTTAGTACATTAAGAGCGTCTGTGGAAACGGTTTTATAAATTTTTGTAATATTTAAAAGTGCAATTCTTTGTATTTGTATAAGTTTGGTGTTACTTCAGATGATCCAGATCCTGGTATACTCCAGATGAGGGACCCCAAGAGTCTACTATCGAAAATCAGTCCTAGTCCTATCGATAGACCAAGAGTCTATCCTATCTTAGAGAGCTAGATATTTTAGCTCTCTAGTAAAATTAATTTTGTTACCGTTGATTTTAATAGATGGAATGTGGGATTATTTTTTTGTTAGAGATGATGATGAAGTTACTTTTATTATAGTTAATGCTGAGATCGTTGTTAGTCATCCATTGATTAATTATGTTACGAGGCCTGTAGCTTTTCTCTCTGAATAAGTAGGTTGCCCTGTCTTTGATTAAAATGATATCTGCATATGGCTGAAGTTTAACATTTTCGCCTGGATCTGTTTCGAGGATATCATTAATAAAGATATTCCACAGGGTGGGCCCTAAGCAGAAACGCTGCGGAATACCCTGATTGAATGATTTCAAAATACCATTATTGAAAATAAATCTGTTGCTAAGGTAGTCGAAGAGAATATAAGGTGGGGGATATTGGGAGTTTATTGATGTTTCTTAAGGATGTTCCAGTTTACGGAATTGAAAGCTTTAGAGAGATCAAGCAAACAATGGTTTTTCGGAGAAGGCCTGCGATGTAAAAATTTGTTTTCAATGTCAGAAATAGTAGAAACCAAATTGATTAGAGCTGAAAAATTTTTAAGATTAAGAAAATAAGTAATGCGGTTAGTAATTAATTTATCAAAAAATTTACCCCAAGTAGGTAGATGATGTGTTATTGTTCTTAGGGATGAGTGCAACTTAAGCTATTTTCCAGGTCCCTGGGAATTTGCCACTTTTAAGACTATTGAAGAGAGTAGTGAACCATTTTCTATTAGCACAAAAAATTTCTCTGATGAATTCTCCAGGAATCGAAGTTAGTGAAATCCGGAGGAGAGATTGAGATTTTATAATATGATTATAGTAATTTCTGTTACGAAAATGGTGTTCCAGGATGATTTTATTCGTTTCATCTATAGAGGTGGTAAACGAGTCATCAGATTTAAAAATGGGTTTAAGAATTTTGTTTTGAACTTTATTAGAAATGTCGAAATTTTTACCAAAGATATTATTAGTAGTAATGCTATAGATGTAATTTTTAAGAAATTGTCTCTTGTAATTAAGAATGTTTCTCTTATAAGTGTGGAGAATGTTTCTCTCTTGGGCTTCTTTAAAATTTTGTTTTTTAATATTTCTAATAGTAGGATCTGTTTCTTTTTTTAATAATCTTCTAAGTGATCTTGTCTTTGGCCTGACGATTTTTAAATCAGAGTTCCACCAGAAAGCGTTTTTATTCTAGTATAATATTTTGGAGCTCTATAAATCTCATCCTGGATATCCGTAATGTATTGATCAATTTCTTCGTGTTAATATATTGGCGTAGCATAGCCAATTCTGGCTCTAGTGCCATTAAGCCCCAATCAACCAATCGGGGTTAATATAATCTTGCTTATCAACATATTTTGTTAGGAGATTGACCAGATTGGTTTTAAGTTTAAGTCAATTAATCCTATCAGGGTTCATTTTATTAGTTGTCAATAGTATTATTAGTAGACCAGCTAATAATTAGTAAGTTATAATCACTATTACTAATTTCGTCAATGACATCAATAAGGTCTGGTAAGTTCAGGAACGTATCTTTCCGTCCAGCCCTTAGGCACACGGTGTCTTCAGACCGTCGTCACGACAACAACCCTGGTCTTTAGTTTTACCACCTATAAGGAAACGCCTTGCTTGCGATCATGTATATAAACATAAACGCTATTTGGCGGTTTTTGTATTGCATCAATCTCCGTACAAATTTAATTTTATAATAGATCAGTAATGCTGGTTATATTTGACCCAAAGTGGAAATTTCTTTATTTTGAATACCAATTTATTTGTTGAATAATGATACAAACGTTGTTTGCTATATCGTTATATATTATCAAATTACAAAAATATATTAAGAGGACTTTTTCTTTAAACTTCATGAAAAAGAAATTATGCAACGCAAAAATAAAAAAATAAATTGCATTTTATGACTGCCGATATACTATTGCCTAACTCTGTACAAGACGAAATATCTCTGTACCAGCTGCACGAAACATTTTCATTTTCTCCATCTCGTACCACCTAGTACTATGTAGTCCCTTACCAGGTGGTAAGGCGAGAGTGGAGCATCGTGGATATCACGAACAGCCCACCCACGAGGGAAGTACGAAAATAGTGCCTTCCAAGAGTACTTTTAAGAACTGCTCCGCATTTGCGTTTTGTAATGAAACGCGGGAAAACTCCCACACGACAAATCAACTAACGATTCGAGATGCATCCTCCATCCTTGACATAGATCTCATCATTATGAAAGCAAACACCCATGCTGGCAGCGGATTGGAACCTTAGCCCTCCTGCTGCGCGCACGTTGCTACGGGCCAGGACGAAATTAATTTTACGATTGTGTAAAATCAAACGAGCGTTAATGTTAAACTTGAAAGTAACGGAAAATAATGTACTACAGACGCCCGCACCAGCAAAACCTTTGATTTTGGTGCCATTCATAAATGAACTAAAGACGTTTTAGGAAAAATATTTTTTGTAAATAGAAATATTGTAAAAAAAAAATTTCCACTGAGCGATTGGCAGCAGAAAATAAAAGTATTGCTATAGGTGAATCAGTGTACAACAGAAACTGCTTCACAAGAATTCATGGTAGAAAAGAATTTAGGATTCCCGTCTGTGGAAATATCGGGTTCAGTTATATCTTTTATTTTTTTTTTCTTCTACCTCGGTTATGTTTCTGTACTTCGGGTCAACTTTAGATGCAACATGAAATAGTAGATTCTTTCGTAACATAACATATAATTATAGTTCGAATCTACTCGAGCTCTTTTACCTTCAGCAATGCTAGTTGCATAGCTGTCCTGCAATCAAGTCCTTGACTGTTTTCCTGAATACTTGCTGAAATGCCTTGCTGCTTACCTGAGATTTTTAATAGGATTCACAGGATTTGGGTAAGGACTGACGTATCTGGCCTTCTTATGCAGAATACACAATGCTTCTAAATCGCTACCCCTCAGGGGCGCATCTTCTTTAGATGTGTACGGGTATCACGACCCCGGAGTTACCTAGTGATCTTTTCCTTCATACTCTTGTTTTATCTTTTTTCATTTTTCATCGCCTAGAACACAAATATCATTTTGTATCGATTCATTGTTTCATTATTGTCAAGCGTTTGTTATACATTTTGTCTTATCTTAGTTTTCGGCATGTTTTCATCTTTTTGGGGATTATTTTTATTAGAATGCTTTTATTTGACTAACAATGTTCGTTTCCTTTCAATTTGTTTTTCGGATTGATTTGCTTCAACTAACAATGTCAGTTTTCTGACCTACGTGTTTGCCGTGCGTGGCGACCCGTGTCCTAATCAAGAGCCAGATTTGGCTATGCTGCGCCAAACGACAGTACTTTTTAAATTCTTGTAAAATGGATTTAGTAAAAGCAAAAAATGTCGGTTACTAGAGCAGGTAAAATTCAATAAGTAAAATCAGATAAATAGTGTATTAAAATTCTTAAAAAATCTGTGAAAAGGAGTGCAGCGAGACATTGTCAAGTAAAAAGAATGTAAAATACAGGGATAAAATCAAGATAAAATAGTGCAAAACAGAAGATTCATATAAAATGCATAAAACCAATTTTTGCTAGAAATAAAAATAGATTAGCATGGGGAGTGTCCCCCAGTATGTCAGATAGGGTAGGATGCTCACAACCAAAAAGGCTTAATCGAATTCTATTAAATTGGGGGCATTCAATTAATATATGCTTGACAGAAAAAACAGTGTCACACGTGGAACAAGTAACAGCAGGCTCCGAGCGAAGTAAATGTGAATGCGTGAAATAGGTATGTCCTATACGAAGTCGTGCCAGTTTGACGCTGTGTCTCCGGTTTAAATCAATTTGTTTAAAGCCTTTGATAGATGGCTGAATACAGAACAGCTTATTATTTGATTGAGAACGCCACGTGTTTTGCCAGACAACAGAGAATGTAAATTTAAGAACACTGTCCATATCGCAGAAAGGAATAAAACTATTAACCAATGAAGCTGCTGATTTAGCAGCAGCATCTGCCTTTTCATTGCCCAATATGCCAACATGACCAGGTACCCAACAAATAAAGACGTCGAAATTTTTGTCATTTAAAAGATAATATTGAGCCATACACTTTAAAACCAGCGGATGGCTTTGTCTCGTAACATTCAAAAGCGCTGAAATCGAACTTTTGGAATCGGTATAAATAACCCAACGCCGGTATTTCATGGTTCTCAACTTCTGGAGAGCCATGTAAATAGCATTTATTTCAGCAGTAAAAACTGAACAAAATTGATTTAAGCGCTGAGTGTGCACCGCATTTTCAAATACAACCGCTGATGCGACATGGTTATTGAACTTTGAACCGTCTGTGTATATTTCTTTAAAGTGAGAAAAAGCTTGCCTGTGAGCTTAAAAAAGTTGCATATAGGTTGTCGGCAAAGTAGTTGGTCGGGGGAATCTATCCAAATCATCAATTACTTTTATTTTGTCATTGTACCATGGAGGCTGTTCACGTTCAAGAGGCAAAATCTCTTGATTGACCAAATTGTGAAAATCAAGAAAAATTTGCATTCTAAGACCAAAAGAAGGGACATAGGAAGGTCGGTTTTCATAAAAAGTTTTAAAATTAGGATGAGTGACATGAGTATATAGAGGATGACTATGATGCGATTTTATTTTAAAATAGTATTTGAGAGAAAGTCTCTCGCGTCGAGTCTGTAAAGATGGCTCATGAGTGATGACATATAAACTATGAACAGGTGATGTACGAAAAGCTCCCGAAGATAAACGCAGGCCTTGATGGTGTACAGTATTTAATTTGTCAAGAGTTGTTTTGGCCGCGGAGCCGTAAATCATACAACCGTAGTCCAGTTTGGATAAAATTAAAGATTTATAAATTTTTAAAAGGCATGCCTGATCCGCTCCCCAGTTTGTACTTGATAAAACTTTTAAAAGATTCAATGCTAAAGTGCATTTTCGCTTAAGACTTAATATATGTGGTTTAAAAGAAAGTTTGGAGTCAAATAAAATTCCTAGAAACTTTTGTTCCGACACAACCGGAATAGAATGCCCATATAAGTATATTTCTGGATCGGGATGTAGGCGTCTTAGTTTGCAAAAATGAATGCACGAGGTCTTATGAGTAGAAAAAACGAACCCATTATTATCTGCCCAGTTCGTTATTGCCCCTACTGCTTTCTGAAGTTGTCTTACAATAAAGGGCATGTTCACACTAGCACAGGAAATCTGTAGATCATCCACAAATAAAGATCCAGTAACATATGGTGGAAGTTGATTCAAAATGCCATTTATTTTAATAATAAATAAAAGAACACTTAAAACACTGCCTTGAGGGACACCCTCTGTCTGTAAAAAGTCGCGAGATAAAATATTACCAATGCGAACATTGAAAGTTCTTGTCTTTAAAAAAATTTGAATAAAAATAGGTAGATTGCCACGAAATCCCATTGCATGTAAATCCCTTAAAATACCATATCTCCACGCTCTGACATATGCCTTCTCCATATCGAAAAAAATTGAAACAACATGTTTCTTCGTCACAAAAGCGTCCCTAATAAAATTCTCTAGAAGTAAAAGATTATCGGAAGTGCCGCGACCGTGGCGGAATCCACTTTGAAATTTGGATAAAAGGCCTTTTGTTTCGAGAGCATAAGTCAGCCTGGCATTCACCATTCGCTCCATGGTTTTGCAAAGACAACTAGTTAAAGCTATAGGCCTATAACTAGCGACTTCCTGTGGGTCTTTTCCTGGCTTTAAAATGGGTAAAACAGTGGCTCTAGTCCATTGTATGGGGAAAGTTCCCTCTGTCCAAATTCTATTAAATAAAGATAAAAGTAAAGTCAAAGATTTAAAATTTAGATGATTAATGAATGTCTGATGAATACTATCAGGCCCAGGTGATGTGAGATAAGATTTTTGAAGGGCCTGCTGGAGTTCATGAAACGTAAAATCAGTATCATACATGTTAAAATGACGAGAAGTAAAATTTAAAAGTTGTGATTCCTCCTTTCTCTTATAGTGGAGAAAATGTTGCGAGTACGATTCGTTGCTAGATGTTCTAGCAAAGTGTGCACCTATTGCGTTAGATATATCTGCCATATCCGAAACGACTTGGCCATTACAATGTAAAATGCTAACAGATTGGGCAGTCGAGTTGTTACCAAGGATCCGGTTAACTTTTTGCCACAATTTCTTAGACGAAATTTGGCCCTGAATGCCGCTGACATATTTTTGCCAAGAAGCCCTTTGACTCTGACGCCGTATTCGGCGTGCTACAGCTTTCAAACGTTTAAAACGTAATAAATTCTCGGATGTGGGGTATCGCCGAAGTCGGTCCCAAGCCCTTTTCTGGTATTTGTGTGCTTTAGCGCACTCATCAGTCCACCACGGTTTATTAAGTTTGGGGAGTCTTCCAACTGTCTTTGGAATAGACGTCTCAGCGGCCTCTAAAATACAGTGGGTTATGCGATCGACAGCCTCATCAATTCCGGCTGTCTGGATCATGTCCTCAGAAAAGTCTGCCAGTTGTGCATATAGTTGCCAGTTGGCTTTGTCATAAATAAAATGAGATGGACGCACAGGAAGTGTGATGTCATTAGAATTAAAAGTTAAAATGATGGGAAAATGATCACTATTATATAGGTCATTAGCCACATTAAAATTCCATTTGGGTAAAAGTGAAGGAGAACATATAGCCAAATCCAGAGTTTGAAATGTTCTAGATGGCTGATGGAAATATGTTTTCCTAGAATCATTAAAAATACAGAGATTGTGATGAGAAATAAAATTTTCAATTAGGCTACCTCTGCGATTGGTGTCAAGAGAACCCCATAAAATATTATGGCCATTCCAGTCCCCAAAAATAATGAATGGAGCAGGGAGTTGAGCCACTAAATCATCAAGTTCAGATGGATGAATTATCTGTTTTGGAGGAAGGTAAATAGAACATAATGTAAATTGTGTGTGGATATGTAATTGAATTGCTGTAGCTTGTAGAGATGTGTTGAGAGGAATTACCCGAGAAGGGAATGACTCTGAATACAACAAAGCCACGCCTCCTACGGGCCGAGAATTATGGATATTGTCTTTTCTAAGAATATTATATTGTTTTAATTTAGTCGGAATGAGTGGGGATAACATTGTTTCTTGAAGGCCAATACAAATGGGACGGATACTGGTAATGAGAGACTTTACATCATCGAGATGGGAGCGATACCCGTGGCAATTCCATGATACTAAACTAAGAGCCATTATTAAAAAATTAAAAATATATATATAAAATGTACAGAGGGAAGCGTTATGTGCTCTCCACATCCGATATCCTTTCACAGGGATTGATATTAATCACCATCGCGTCTTCGTCGCTAGTTTTTGAAGCTGAAGAGTCTTTGTGATCTAAACTATTCAGTAGTTTCTCCTTGGTATTCTTTGGTTTTTTAGGCTTTTCGATACCTTTCCCCTGACGAGTTAAGGATTTTCTCCTGCCAAGGGAACTAAATTTATTATTTACAGGAATAGGATTTGGACGCGTATGTGAGAGAGGACTGGGACTGGAATTTAATGCGGGAGGCCTCGACTGCGAAGCACTGCCAGTGGTTGGTTTGGGTTTAATCGCACAAGCACTGACAGTGGCGACAGAGCGAAATGACAGCTTGGAAAATTCGCGAGATGGAGCTTCTTCATTCTGAGACTGTTCGTCTGTTTGGGTACCTTGGGAGACTGTGGAATTTAAAATGGAGGCATATGACTTTTGTACAGGAGAGCATTTTTTCTTCGCCTCAAAATAGGAGAGATTATCTCTGGCCTTAACTGTTTGAATCTGTTTTTCTATAGTCCATTGTGGACAGATTCTGGCATTGGACGGGTGGTCACCGGAACAGTTGACACACTTCGCAGGGGAAATGCACTGCTCAAGAACATGTTCCGTTGAACCACAATTGGAGCAGGTATCCCTACCACGACATAGAGTTTTAGAATGGCCAAATCGTTGGCACTTGAAGCATCGGAGAGGATTGGGGACATATGGGCGTACATGGCAATTGAGGTATCCAGCTTTGACACTGGAAGGCAATTTTGGCTGGGCGAATGTCAGTATTAGATGTTTAGTTTCTAAAATATCGGCACCACGTTTAATAGTTATTCGTCGAACATGAATAACTCCCTGCTCCGACAATCCCTCAAGAATTTCAGATTCAGGGCAGTTTACCAAGTCGGGTTCAGAGATGACACCTCGTGATGTATTGAGAGTTCTATGAGGCGAGACTATAATGGGTTGACCAAGAAATGTTTTCGCAAGTAATAGCGATTGTGATTGCAGAGCATTTAACGTTTCAATCAGTAGGTCGCCAGATCGGAGTTTCTTAACAGATTTTGGGGAACCCAATATGCCTTTAAGGCCCTTTTCAATAGCGAAAGGAGATTTAGATACAGCGTTTGCAGGAAGAGATAAAATAGAAAATCGGGAGTTTTGTGCAGTTTTTTCAACTAGTTGTTTTGGCGAGTTTAGGCCCTCACCGGAGCACGAAGTTTTCAAATCCATAAAAAAAGGATTTTAAATTCGGATCTCAGACCGCACCGCCCATCGTAGAGCCCAACAAGGGAAAGCAGATTCCTGCAATGGTGCTAGTCAGGACCTATACGATCAGGACACCTTCCCTAAGGCGACCTCCACCCTTAACGAGGTGCCCGGGAAGCGGTCCATCACTTGTATCCTTAAGCAGCTCCAAACCCTAGAGTCTAGTAACCACCAGCCGATTGATACACCAGGAAACGAGATGTACCTCCCGTCTACCTGAAGCGGAGGCCAAAGAGACGTGTTGCCCATACAAGAGCCGCAACACTTGCTAGACTCAATCTCCAGGATCCTCTTTTCCCGGGACACGGGTCGCCACGCACGGCAAACATGTGGGTCAGCGAACTGACGTTGCTAAAGAACTCAAATTGAACTTAAAAACGGCAGAAACAAAATAACCTGAATTAAACATAATTCAACCAAAAAGAAGAAAAAAATTTCAAAAAAGAGAAAATCAAAAACAGGGATGCAGATAAAGCAATGGATAAAACAATGCAAAACATAAGAGATTTACAAAACGAAAATTGAGGAATAAAACGCAGATGGTTATAAGGCACGATAATTTGTGCTATAACAAGATGGTCTGTGGTCTTGACAATAAAGGTAAAAA
>BPLQ01001593.1:0-133204 GCA_021605075.1 Caerostris darwini
ATTACCAGTTGTTCAGACCTAAATGGTCAGTGTCTAACTTTCTGGTTCTCGGCGCCATAGGTTTCTGGTTCTGAGAGATCAACGGTGCCACGAATGTTTCTAGGGGTTTGGAATCCACTTTAAGCAGTAGGTCCCTGTCTTATATGACTGTAAACGTCACAGAGCCAAGTAAGATTTCTACCTACTGTGCTCTATCACAATAGAAGCTGCTCTCTTTTTCCCTTCAACCATACAGAGTGCATACGGGTTCGTGGGTTTAGTCTAGATGTCTACCAAGTGGTGTAAACAACAACAACAACCAGTTGTCCATATCTTCTTTGCATACTACATGTACCATTTCCATAGACTTTCTATTAAAAAGTCGGATGATTAAAAGTAAACTCTATAACAGCCTTTATATTTTGCCAGATATATTAGATACATCCTATATATTATAATCCTAGAATCACTGTTATTTCTGTCATGTATTGTTAAAATACTAACTATTTAAATACATTTAATTTCAAAAGCATATTTGTATTGAAATAATGAAATTACTTTTGTATTTGTCACCGTAATTAAAATCAGGTAAAATGCAATGGTGTGCAAAGTGTTGCACAGCAATGTGGAAAAACTCTGGTGCAAATATACCAATTTAAATAATAAATATTAATAAGCTAAACAAAGATACGGTTTTGTTACAAGTTTGATACCTAATTATAATATTCGTTCCACAAGATCAATCTATTTGGTTAGAATCAGTTGGAAATAATTGTGTCCTTGTTTACTTTAACGTATGCATTTGTATATTGAATAAATAGAAGATTAATGAATTGGTGGACTGTCATCAGAGTTAATTTAGCTGATACGTTAAATAATGAACATGACAAATTGAAGTGAAAATACCGGAAGAACCGTAAGAACTGGTTCCTTTAATAAGAACTGGTGAGATTTAGTAATAAGATTGTAGTAACAATAGCAATATAATACTTTCTTTAAAATATTTTAACGAAGATTTATTCAACATTCAACATTCAATTTTTAAATTACATTTGTAACTAGAATAATAAAATATTTGATTGATTTTCTACATATATCTGTGGTACTTGTGTCGGGGATAAAAAAATATTCTAAAGTTATATGCTACTACATTAATATACAACTATGAAAAATTAAATTAACATTTTTATTAATTATTACATTTTTTTTAAAATGTGTATTTTATTTTACCAAACATTTTCTAATAGTACAAGGCACACAGTAAAAAATAAAACTATACCACCCAAATTTCCTCAGCTAACTCACATTTCTTTTGTGTCGAGAGAAGATTAAAAAATTTCAATTATTTCAACATAATTGCTGAATATTACCTGGTGACGCAGTTCTTGTAAGAAGAAGACTAAAATTCAACTAACAAATATTTATTTACATAATGACATTTAAGACTATCACAGGAATACAACATATAAATATAATATAATTCACAGCTATTAACAACTTAGCTTGACACATTTTCGGGCAAACAAGTTTACGTTTCGACATGTTCAGAGTGACAGCAGGCAGAGCATACCATGCCTGCAAGAAGCCAAAGTTCAGACTGACACTAAAACAATTCTCATAGGATTTAGAAGTCATGTGAGTTATTAAGTACAGTATGACGTTTTACTACTATAAGTGAAACGATATTTAGGATGATTTCAGAGTGGGACTCTCCTGATATGGAAAGTGCGTATTGCAAAACTATAAAAACTAGCATTTCATTGTATTCTTTATCTATGATAGTTCCTGCCAGTCCATCTTTCCCCATTTGGGGAAAGATAAATATAGGGTATTGGATTGAATAATGATGCCACTTTATTAGATAATACTTTTATAAGAGAGCCAACGGCATACCATGCTTAATATACCGGTTCTCGTTAGATCACCGAAGTCAAGCATCATTGGGCGTGGTCAATACTTCGGTGGGTGACCCCTGGGAACACCGCGTGCCGTTGGCATTCACAAATTAGGGACCTGAATGGCCGAGTGTCTAGCGCTCTGGCACTCGGTGCCACAGGTTTCGGGTTCAAATTCCGGCGGTGCCATGGATGTTTGTAGCGGTTCGGAATCCACTTTAAGCCGTAGGTCCCAGTCTCCTGTGAATGTAAGAGCGTCACGGAACCAAAGTCAGACTTCTACCTAAGGGTGCTCCATCACAACAGAAGCTGCTTCCTTCCCCTTCAATCATGAGTATGTGTGGGCTTGGCCAGCCAAGTGGGATAAGAAACAACAAACAACTTTTATAAGATAACATTTCGAGCATAATTATCAGGCTTATCTTTGACATGCTATATTTTAATAAAAATTTACAATATTTTGTAAATTTATGAATGAAAATATCCTTCTACTTTTAGGTTATAAAAATGCTTTTCGATAATCAAACTCCTGCTTATTTTTGGATTGGATTCCATCAATAACAAATCCCGTTTAAGATGATTTCCCAATGGATGATTCCGCTTCTGTCCCACACCACATTTCCTTTTCGCAGTACACGTCCTTCTTTATTCTTTTTGGTGAAACTCCTGGCGAAACACTGACCCTCCGTCCTTTGAGGTTTTTGAAGAGAAGCCATCATTCATCCTCAGCGACAAGATCTTTCAGAAACGGACCCCGCTCGTTTCGTTGTAGCAAATCGGTTAAAAATTCGGACACATTTGGCTTTATTGTTGTCGCTGAGTTCGTGGGGGATCCACCCAGCCTATTTCCATACTTTTCCAAGATTTACGATGGTTTGAATGGTCCATATTGAAGTTGTTGGCCAATATTCGAGTTGTCAAACTTTCGTCCCTTTCCACGGCTTCCAAAAGTGCCTGGTCTTCGAAATCCGATGGTCGATCTCTTCCTGGCTTATCTTACAAGCCAGTGTCGCCAAATTTGAAACGGGCAAAACATTTCCTGCATCGACATTTTCTGATTGTGCCCTCACCGAAAAGTTCGTTGAGATCGCGAAATGACTGCACTGCTTTCCATCTTTACACAAAGTGATGCAGCATAAAACGACGAATATGAATATAATCGTTGGCATGCATTTTTACAACCTCAAAGTAAAAAGATATTTTCATTCATAAATATATAAAATATTGCAATTTTTTATTAAAAATCAACACTTCAAATAAACGCCTGATAAAACACCGTCAAATAACGCCCTACCAAACTAATATAATGAAAACACTTTATATTACATGCTTAAATGGCATATGGCATTGTATTCCTTCAGTTTATTTGCTTTTTCATTATTTACTTGATTATTCAATAAATTGTCTTTCATTATCTTAAATACTTCATTTGATACAATATGTTTTTATCTACATAAATCATAAAAATGTAGCACTTAACGGACAACTAGCCAACCTTTCTTTGAATCTTTCCTTTGAAATTTGCAGACACAATTAAATTCAAAATACACTCAAGAGACAAAACATTATGACCATCTGTCAATAACGAGTTGGCCCACCTATGGCGCTCAACACAGCTTCAACCCGCCTTGGCATGGATTAATACCACCACTTAATACCAGTTAAATACCCCTTCCACCTGATCACGTGCCTTCCACGTCATCCAGGCGAGTTCATTGCAAAATGTAGGGGTGGTCATAATGTTTTGGCTCTTGAGTGTATATGACTTCCTTTGTTGTTTATCTATGTCGTCATACGATATTCGACGAATCTCTTTTGTAAAATTGCAAGCAATACTTTAATTATTAATAAAAAAATTATACTACTTGTGCATTTCTAAATTTAAAAATATTAATACAAAGTTGTTTAAATACACTTTAATATAATTATAATTATGATACAATTAATAAGATTAAGTTGTTTAAATAAGGGATTAGCATTTAAATAAAATGTATTAAGGATTTTTTTTTTTTTTTTTTTTTTTTTTTTTTTTTTGTTAAGGTATGAAATAAATAGAATTGATGTTTTATGCATCGTACAAATCTTCGTAAAATATGACCCTAGATTATCAGATGTGACAACTACAAAAGAAAACCCACAATTTATCTGTCTCATTTTCTAGACTGAAACTAATAGTTCGAGATGAAGATCTAACATCTTGGAATTTATGAAAGAGCATTTGCTGAAGAAATCGACCAACTTTTTTGAAAAGAATTTCATTTCCTTAGATGGCGTTGAACTTTTTGGACGCGATCCAAGGGGAGTGATTATAAATGAAGACGTCTTTCGTAAAATGTTCGTTTTTCTGACCTATTTTGTATACATAAATAGTAACTAGAAAAAAAATTGTCATTTATTTTTGTTGCTTTGTTTCCTTCATGAAACATATCATTTCAGACACTAGGTCTTTTTTATTTATTATTATTATTTTGTCAAATAGTGATTTAGAACTAAAAAAAAAAGACTCACGAAATATGAATATAAAAACATACCAAATATTAATATATATATAATGTTTTAACGAATAAAGTTTTTATAAGGCTATTCAAAACAGTTTTAAGTCATTAAAAGTAAATTAAAGTTTTATAAAGAATATTTATCGAAGTGTTATTTATTTAATACAATAGTCCCGTCTATGAAAACATTGATTTATCATTTGGATTCTGATTTGGATATATATATATACACTCAAGAGTCAAAACATTATGACCACCCCCACATTTTGCAATGAACTCGCCTGGATGAAGTGTAAGGCACGTGATCAGGTGGAAGTGGTGTTTAACTGGTATTAAGTGGTGGCATAAATCCATGCCAAGGCGGGTTGAAGCTGTGTTGCGCGCCAAAGGTGGGCCAACTCGTGATTGACAGGTGGTCATAATGTTTTGGCTCTTGAGTGTATATATATATATACTAGCAGAACCCGGTACACGTTGTTCTGCCAAAAAAATATGTATTGTACAAAATTACGCATCGCTAAGAAATCTCCTTTATTATTATAAACACTTATTTATTTGTTTTGTTTTCTTTAAATATCTTCAAACCCTAATTTTTCTCCGACATTATTCAAATCACTGAAATTTACAATTCCAATTCTATATTGTTCAAATAACAAAAGTTTTTGAAATAAAATATCTTTGATTTTTAGCTTGCAGCAGTTATAATACCATTTCTTTCCTATAAGACCTTAGCATCTTTAGAAAATCATATCATATCAAATAATTTCATTATTTGTTTTAATTTCACACTTTTCAAAAAATTACATTCCTTTAAATTGTATTGTCTGTATTATATTATTTTGTAACTCAGATTTCATTCTTGAATTCTTAATCAAATACAGCACACAGTGTTTGAAATAACAGATCACAACATATATCCTTTAAAAATGTTGACAAACTTCTTGTTGTTGTTTCTAATCCCACTTGGCTTGCCAAGCCCACGAGCCCACAAGTACTCCTGATTGAAGGGGAAGGTAGCAGCTTCTGTTGTGATGGAGCACCCGTAGGTAGAAGTCTGACTTTGGCTCCGTGACAGTCTTACACAGTCATATGAGACCGGGACCTACGGCTTAAAGTGGATTCCGAACCACTACAAACATCCATGGGCATCGCCGGGATTCGAACCCGATACCTGTGGTACCGAGAGCCAGAGCGCTAGCCACTCGGCCATCAGAACTTTAAGCATAGAAAGTTACAAGTTTTCATTTACATTAAACGTTCCAACAGCAAGATTTCATTCAATATATTTTATACAAATTCTAATTTTTAAAATTTGTCTTTTCTTCCTCAAAAAAAAAAAAAATATATAAAAAAATATATTTTTGGAAAATTTAATTACTGTATAGATTTCTATAATAACATACAACAGAAAATGCAAACAGATTCTCAGACAAAAACTTGCAGCCAAATTCTTTATCAGATCAAGTGATACCAACAATTTTAACTTTTTCTAAGTAAAAAAAAAACATTATTTAATGCTTTTTATTTATATTAGAAGAAGTTTTACAGTCAATATTGAGGAAATGATGGAGGTAAATATATTGAAACTGTCATTTCCGGTTAAGAAAATCGTACTTCCGGTTCAAAAATTTGTCTCCAAGGGAATTATAAACTAACATAACTTTAGTTCTAAAAGAGATAGAAAGAAACTGTGAATATATTTAGAAAGGTTAAAATACAAGAATTTCGACATGTGTTTCGAAAATAGCATATTAAAGATGTTCGTGTACCTTAATCATCAACAAGACAAACCACACTCTTTCTGTGTCATAACACTTAAAGCCCAATACACGTCAAAAGTGGATAATGTCTGAAATCTAAACGTATTTAATCTAACAACCAATAATAGTAAAAAAAATAATAATAATAACTCAGCAAATAAAACTGTTTCGAGAAGTTTTGGTTCGTAGTCTCAGTCGCATCAACCATCTTGGATTCCATTTCCGACGTAGGAACTGGAGCGGAAAGGACATGATTGCCCGGTTGGCTTTTATTGTATTGAATAGGATTTTTCCGGTGATAAAGGATGAGAGATGTCCTTTCTTATCTGACCTTTCAGTTTTTGTTAAAACGTTTTGTGAGATAGATAAGATAAAAAAACAATAAAAAAGGAACTTAATGTTAAATCGATAATTATAATTTGGTTTGTTTTGAAAGGACAAAAGAACGGAATTAGCTGGTTTGAAAATTGATTACGAAACAAATCTGAACTGGTGAAAGAGATACAAAGGAAGTTTAATGAGCTTGTAGTTAGAAAAAAGACCTTAAAAAATGCACTTTTTTTACCTTTATGTAAGTAAAAAAATTCTTAATTATGTATGTGTATAATTATTCTTGTATTTAATTTGTTTATTTTTTAAAGTAGATAAATTATTCTCGAAGTTGGTTTCTTTTTTCTTTAGTAATTTTATTTACTAACATTTCTATCTGAATTAAATAATAAGAAAAAAAAATAATAACCTAAGTAATACTTTTTTATTTCACAGTTAGGCAAAATAAAATAAAAAAAGAAGATTGTTGTTGTGATGGATCACTCGTAGGTAGAAGTCTGACTTGGCTTCGTGAAGATGATTTCTTACCAGGCAAGGTTGTCATCCCTACTCTGTCCAGTCATATTAAAATATAATATACTTATTAAAGTGGATCCCGAACCGCTACAAACATTCATTGCATTGCCAGGAGTCGAACCCGAAACCAGTGGTACCGACCTCCAAAGCGCAAGTCACTCAGCCATCAGGCCCTACTCTTAAGTATAAATGGTGAAAACCAAGTTATTTGAAACAATAATTTTTAATAATAAACTTCAAAGTGAATTTCAAGCTTTCGTATATAGTCGTCAGTAAAATAAATATTGAAATACTGCCTAAAATAAGCTGACAGCTTAAAAGGGTTTAAATTTGGGAACTAAGAAAACCATTTGAAGTTTACAATTTACGACGAAGCAACTCACTCTGCATAAGTAGCTTAAAATAATATCCAGTCTCCTCGTGTTTTGAAACCATGTCTACAACAAATCCGCCAGCGGATTGAAACTCTGCCCTAATGTTCACCAGTGGCGCGCGTTGCCGGGAGCCAAAAAAAAAAAAGAACATGCAACATATGTGTTCCTTAAGAAAGGAGGTTTTAATTTTTAAGGGAAACTATTTAAAACTGCACTGCAAACTTTTCATTGAAAAATATATTCATTTCTACAAAATTTCGCAAAATGAAAATGATCTTAAAATGATTATCTTAAAAAAGAATTGTAAAATAAAAGTATATAACTAAAATAAGAAAAAGAAAATTTTATTTAAATAAGAATTAAACAAAATTTATTTTATATACAATTGTTTTTTTATTATAATTCATTATCAATGATTGTCAACAACGATTTAAAATTACAATTTTAATTTTGGTGAAAAAATGTTTCCTACCTCCTACACACTGGTGGCCAATTGATTTACTCTCTCACATTTAGTAACACCAGATTCAGGTTCGAATCCTGGCGGTGGCATGAGTGTTTGTTAGTGGTTCGGATTCAACTTTAAGCCATAGCTGCCGGACTCATATGATTGTAGAGCGTTACAGAGGCCAGTCGGAGTTCTCACCCACATCAGGCACAAAATATAAAGGGTCAACTCGGCTCTAGGCACAGTGATGTAATGTAGTGTAGTATAGTGTAGTCTACGTAGTATATCGTAGTATTGTAGTATGTACTACTTGATGGTGACTCCTACTATTAAGTCACTATCAAGTCGATTCGTTTCTTAAAGTAGTAACTGCAACGAATTCCTTCTTTTGAGCTTCAACCATCCTGAAATCTAGCTCTCACTGTGCCATGAGTCGGCCTATAAGGCATTTTTAAATGTAGACTTTTAAACGGATAACTTTATTTAATGCATTGAATTTAAAAAATATGGAATATGCAAAGGATTTTTTCCTTAAAAAAGCAGGTTTTAATTTTTAAAGTAAACTATTTAAAACTGCACTGCAAACTTTTCATTGAAAAATATATTCATTTCTACAAAATTTGCAAAAATGAATTTTTTTTTTTTTTTTTTTTTTTTTTAAATGGCGCATTTTATTATAAGCCCCAAAATTTTAAGCTCACTAAAAAAGTGCAGGAAAATCCAATTAGCGGTACGCCATCAGATTTAGAGTAAAAGAAATATTTATGTTCCTCACCGTGGCTTTTAGTTAAACGAATTGAAAACTTAAAAATAAAAAATTTTTTTAGAAAATTTATTTCCCGGAATATTTTGGCTATCCCTTTTACGGTTGGAAAATAAAATGCTGCATGATAAGGAGCTGTGATTCTGAAACATAAAATACATGTTTTTGGAGTTGTTCGTTTCCAGTTGAACAACCTTTAAAAATCGAAAACACAGATTTGTGTTTTGTAGGAAATGTTTACTATGTATTTTTTTTTTGAATAAAGTTGTAAAATGAAGACACTTTCTTGCAAAAATCTATGAAGTGTTTCATTTTTTTTCGCCATAAATGTAAGTTTTAAAGCTTTTCTAATAAATTATAAAATCTAAATATAATCCATATCAATCTAATACATGTCAATTTTTTGAATTTTGCCCAATATAGTTTTTTTTTATATTTTTAATATGACATGCTTGATGCAATTATGATATTTTTCTTAAGGTAATTTCCTTGTAATATGAAGTCAATTCTTAATAAAATATGGAAAAAATAGCATGATTGTCTTAAAAAATTTTTTTTAAATAAAAGCACATTTCTAAACTAATGAAAAAAGATAATTTCATTAAAATAAGAATAAAACAAAATTTTACGCATTTATTTTATATACAATTATCTTTTTCGTTATAATTCATCAACAGTGATTGTCAGCAAAGATTTAAAATTACAATTTTAATTTTGGCGAAAAAATTTTCCTTCCTCCTGTCACACTGGTGGCCAATTGATTTACGCCGTGACCTTTAGTATCACATGCTTCAGGTTCAAATCCTGGCGGTGGCATGAGTGCTTGTTAGTGGTTCGGATTCCACTTTAAGCCGCAGGTGCCGGTCTCATATGACTGTAGAGCGTCATAAAGGTAAGTCGGAATTATCACCCACATCATTCACACAATGTAAAGGGGAATCTCGCCTCTAGGCACAGTGATGGAATGTAGTGCAGTACAGTGTAGTCTACTTAGTATAGTGTAGTGTTGTAGCATGTACTACTTGATGGTGATTTCTACTACTAAGTCATCATTAAGTCGACTCGTTTCTTAAAGTAGTAAGTACAACGAATTCCTTATTTTGAGTTTCAACCATTTTGAAAGCTGGCTATCACTGTGCCATGAGTCGGTCTATAAGGCATTTTTAAATATTGAATTTTAAACGGATAACTTTATTTAATGTATTAACATTTAAAAATTATGGAATATGCAAAATATTTGTTCCTAAAGAAATCATGTTTTAATTTTTAAAGCAAGCTATTTAAAACTGAACTGCAAACTTTTCATTGAAAAATATTTTCATTTTTTCAAAATTTCGTAAAAAAAAAATATATTTTTTTTTAAATGGCGAATTTTATTATAAACCGCACAATATTATTCTCACGAAAAAAATTGCAGGGAAATACAATTAGTGGTACACCCAACAGATTGGTTTTAGCGTAAAAGAAATATTTATGTTTCTCGCCATGGCTTTTAGTTAAACGAATTGAAAATTTAAAAACAAAAAGTTTTTTTTTTTTTTTTTTTTTTTTTTTTGTAGAAAATTTATTTCCTGGAATTTTTTGGCTATCACTTTTACGGCTGGAAAATAAAATGCTGCACAACAAAGAGCTTTGATTCTGAAACATAAAAAACATGTTTTTGTAGTTGTTAATTTCCAGTTGAACAACCTTTAAAAATCGAAAACGCAGTTTTGTCTGAGTAAGAAATGTTTACCATGCATTCTTTTATCTCTTTGAATAAAGTTATAAAATGTAGTACTTTTCTTGGAGAAATCTATAATATTTTCCTTTCTACTTTTTTTTTTTTTTTTGGTATAAATAAATATTATTTAAAATGAAATTTTTTTTTAAAAGTTCTTTTCTAAATAATTAGGAATTCGGTTTTTATGTGAGCGGAAATTTTTCTTTATAAATATCAATTTTAAAATATCATCATCAATATCACAATAGCTCCATGTTGGGCCAAACCCGTATGCCTACCGATAGATTTTGAGACAGGAGATGTTTTCTTTTTACGGGGTATGGTTGTCAGCCCAACGCCTAACAATCATATTAGACCGGGATCTTCGTTTTAAAGTGGATTACGAACAACTGATAAGCATCCCTCCACCGCCATCATTCAAACCCGAAACCTGTGGCACTGAGCGTAAGAGAGCTGCTCATTCGGCTATTAGGCCACAATTTCTTAATTTTGCCCAATATAATTTTCATGTTGTACTTTCAGTGTTAGATAAAATTATAATATTTTTCTTGAGATAATTTTCTTCCTATAGAGTTTCTTAGTAATACTTTGAATACATGGAAAAAAAAAAGGATTATTTAAAAAAATTGTATATAACTAAAATAATAAAAAGATAATTTTATTAAAATAAGACTTAAACAAAATTTTGCGCATTTATTTTATATACAATTGTGTGTTTTTTAATTATAAGTCATCAACAGGGATTGTCAACAACGATTTAAAATTAATTTTAATTTTGGTGAAAAATTTTTTTCTTCTTCCTACACACTGGTGGTCAATTGATTTAATCTCTGACCTTTACTACCACAGGCTTCAGGTTCGTATCCTGTCGGTGGCATAGGTGTTTGTTAGTGGTTCGGATTCCACTTCCGGATATGAGACCGGCACCTAAGGGTGCCGATCTCATATGAATGTAGAGCGTCACAGAGGCTAGTCGGAATTCTCACCCACATTATTCACAAAATGTAAAGGGGCAACTCGGCTCTAGGCACAGTGATGCAATGTAGTGTAGTATAGTGTAGTGTTGTAGTATGTACTACTGGATGGTGACTTCCACTACTAAGTCACCATCAAGTCGACTCGTTTTTTAAAGTGGTAACTACAACGAATTCCTTCTTTTGAGTTTCAACCCTCCTGAAAGTCAGCTATCACTGTGCCATGAGTCGGTCTATAAGGCATTTTTAAATGTAGACTTTTAAACGGTTAATTATTATTTAATGCATCGCATTTAAAAATGATGGAGTATGCTAAATATTTGTTCCTTAAGAAAGCATGTTTTAATTTTTAAACCAAACTATTTAAAACTGCAGTGCAAACTTTTCATTCAAAAATATTTTCATTCTTCAAAATTTCGTAAAATGAAAATATATATGTATATTTTTAAATGGCGCATTTTATTATAAGCCGCACAATATTATACTCACGAAAAAAGTTCAGGGAAATCTAATTAACGAGAGTTTCCACAAAAACAGATCAGTTTTAGTGTAAATGAATTATTTATGTTCCTCACCGACAGAACGACATCGCTTGCAGCGACTCTCGTGGGCACGTGAGCATATCGGTTGGTCCCTAGATGAATGGAAAACCGTGGCCTGGTCCGATGAGTCACGATTTCAGTTGGTAAGAGCTGATGGTAAGGTTCGAGTGTGGCGCAGACCCCACGACGCCATGGACCCAAACTGTCAGCAAGGCACTGTTCAAGCTGGTGGTGGCTCCGAAATGGTGTGGGCTGTTTTTTCATGGCATGGACTTGGTCCTCTGGTGCGACTGGACCGAACATTGACTGGAAATGCTTATGTTCAGCTACTTGGAGATCACTTGCAGCCATTCATGGACTTCATGTACCCAAACAACGATGGGATTTTTATGGATGACAATGCGCCATGTCACCGGACCACAACTGTTCGCGATTGGTTTGAAGAACATTCTGGACAATTCCAACGAATGATCTGGCCACCTAGATTGCCCGACATGAATCCCATCGAGCATTTATGGGACATCATCGAGAGGTCTGTTCGTGCCCAAAATCCTGCACCATCAACGCTTTCACAATTATGGACGTCTATCGAGACAGCATGGCTCACTATTCCTGCAGAAGACTTCCAACGACTTGTTGAGTCCATGCCACGTCGAGTGGCTGCACTTCGCCGGGCGAAAGGAGGGCCGATACGATATTAAGAGGTATCCCATGACTTTTGTCACTTCAGTGTATTATGCTCACGGAAAAAGTGCAGGGAAATCCAATTAGAGCTACGCCGAACAGATCAGTTTTAACTTTAAATAAATATTTATGTTCCTCACCGTGGCTTTTAGTTAAACGAATTGAAAACTTAAAAAACTTTTTTTTTTTTTAGAAAATTCATTTCCCAGAATATTTTGGCTATCCCTTTTATGGCTGGAAAATAAAATGGCGCACGATAAGGAGATTTGATTCTGAAACATAAAATACATGTTTTTGGAGTTGTTCTTTTCAGTTGAACAATCTTTAAAAATTGAAAACACAGAATTGTCTTTGTAGGAAATGTTTAACGTGTTTATTTCCGTGAATAAAGTTGTAAAATGCAGAAACTTCCTTGCAGATATCTATGAAGTTTTTCTTTCACTTTCTTCTTTCACTTCCTTCTTTCCTTCTTTTTTTTTTTTTTTTTTTTTTTTTTTTTTTTTTTTGTTGCTATATTTGGATGGTTTAAATAAATATTATTTAAAATGAAATTATTTTAAAAGCCCTTTTATAAATAATTGGGGTCTTTTTTAATGTAAACTCAAAATGGTGTTTTATACATATCAATTTGTAAATATGTTCAATATAGTTTTTCTTTTTTTTTAATGGGACATGGTAGATACAAATATATTTTTCTTAAGGTAATTTCCTTGTAATATCACGTTAATTCTTAAAAAATGTACGTTACATGGGGGAAAAAAGCATTATTATCTTAAATGAAATTGTAAAATAAAAGCATATTACTAAAATAATGAAAAAAGATAATTTTATTAAGTGAGCAACATTGTACGCATTTATTTTATATACAGTTTTCTTTTTCATTATAATTCATCACAGTGATTCTCAACAACGATTTAAAATAACACAGCCAGGATTTGAATCTGAAGCTTATGTACATACTGCTGCGTACTATTCTATATGTAGTACCAAGAGCCATAGCGCTAGCCAATTAACCATCAGGTCGCTTTGGCTTTCAGGAGAAATGTTCTATATATACACATAGAATTATCAAAGATAAAATTCATAACAAAGAAAAGGCAAATTTGTTAGATAATTTAAAATTATAGAGTTAGTTTGTTCATCATAGTTTGCACCCATATTATTTATAAACTTTTGCCATTTAAGACATTTAAGAGGCAGATTGTTCAGGCCAGCGGCATAAATTCCTGGCGGACGAGAGTCAATGAATTCCTGGAAGACCGGTTTGATAACATTGTTGGAATTAAATTGTTTACCTATTAAAAAGGTGTCCAAATTGAAGAAGTAGTGGTAGTCGGTGGGGACTAGGTTTGGTGAATGTGGAAGTCTATGAAGGAATTCCAACTCCAGTTCCTGTTGTTTTGCCACAGTCATTTGTGCAGTGTGTGGTCTAGAGTTATAATGCAGTAAGATAGGAGTGGATCTGTTGACAAATCTAGGCTGTTTTTGTTTTTTTTAGGTTTTTACTTTATTTCCTCCTGTTGGATGCAGTATATTTTTGCTGTGATGGATCAGCCAGTTTCATAAAATCATACTAAATAACATATGCGCTAGATCACCATCATATGGATGGTGATCTAACAATAAATCAATAGCTGGATAAATTTCCCATCAAAAGGGATAATTCGATTCAAAATGGATCAGCTTTGTGACGAAGAAACAATATCAAACTAGCTTCTGAACTAGCGGCCTGAATGGCCGAGTGGCTAGCGCTCGGTACCACAGGTTTCGGGTTCGAGTTCCGGCGGTGCCATGGATGTTTTTAGTGGTTCGGAATCCACTTTAAACCGTAGGTCATGATCATAGAGCGTTGTGGAGTGTGACATATTAAAAATAAGGAAAATCTAACTGTTCATATCTATAGTGATTAGGGGATTATAGTCCTTGTTGCTTCACATCCCCATATACCACTTCATTCATAATCATCATAGCTTCTGAACTCTTTTGTTTTTGTTTTTCATTCATGTGGAATCCACAGATCCAAATTTTCATTTTATCGATTTGAGCTCAATGGGTTTGCTAACACCAAACTTAAACAATAATTCAATGGTGCCCTTAGAAGGGACAGACTCCACAGTGGCATTTAGTGCGTCATTATTGACCTTTGATTCTGGCAGACAACGTGGTTTATTTGTGACGTCAAAGCTACTTGCACGAAATTTGGCAAACCAATTTGACACTGACTGCTGCGTAGTAACACTAGAGTCAAATACACTAGCAATGTTTCATGCTGTCTGTAGTGCCTTGGTCACACGAAAGAGCTCAAATACTTCATAACAGTGAGAATTACTGAGGTTTCCATTTTAAACAAAATTTGACCTTTCCATTTTAAACAGAATTATTTTTTTAAAAGAGTTTTTAATATTCTTTAGAACTTACAATGATTTCTTTAAACTTCTCCCCGCCCCCACAAAAAAACCCAGAAAATATTAGAACAATGTCAAATAATAAGTTGTCAAAGTTGGCAATATTATTAATTGCAAGTTTTATCCTTTCCAACCCAAGATATATATATATATTATTTTTATTTATTTATTTATAAAAAAATATTTACTTATCGTTTAAAAATTTGATTTCTTAAAAAGTTTGATTTACTAGAACTTATTTTTTGAAAAATTTTATTAATTTATATAATGAATAATTTTATTTATTTATTTTTTGGAAAGTTTTTATTTATTTATTTTTTGGAAAATTTTTATTTATTTATTTATTTAATAGTGAGAATTTTTATTTATTTATTTATTTATTTTTTCTATCGAAAATATTGTTTGTCACCTTAAGTAATGTTATAACTATACCACTCGTGTAAACAGTAAAAAAAATAAACATTTTTATATAATAAAATGAAATATATGTTATGGCATCAGTGAATCTACAATAAATAGAGACAAACAACCTTCATTACCACCACTATTTCTTCCAGGATTAAATAAAATGATGCAGCTAAAAGTTTTTGCTTTTGCTCTGAACACCGCGAATTCCTTTGAAGAATAACTCTAGCATGCATTCAGGAATCGGTAATCCAATCTTCAGGATACGGATAACACGAAAACAAATTCCATTTCGTGTGCAAAGAGATCAATACCCGTTTCTTACCAAGAAGTTAGCGATGTTTTTTTTAAAGGAAACTTCGACGGTGCTGGCCAATTGGCGAAAGTTTAAAAGGACACAGCTGTTTCACCACTTAATTTAATTTAGTGGCGGAATGTTATAGTGTTTTTATGTGGGAACTTCACCTCACTGAGTGATACGCTGAAAGTCAGTTTCTGTTTGTATAGATACAATCGATTGTACGTCTGTAAATTAAGTTTTACATTCTTTAAGCATCAACTGTTTCATGTTATTTCCCCTTATACTTCGAATATTTCAAATGTTCAAGTCTGGAAATTTAATATCACTTCATTGCGAAACAGATGGACGATGTTTATTACACATTAGAATTTCATTTCTTGATATACGATGAAATTGTATAGCATAATTCCAGGTCTATCTCTGATGTTATTGTTAGAAACAAGGAAATTGATGCCAAATATTTAAAACTCCTGTGCTGTTTATATTATTATCTGAAAACTTTAAAATATACCAACAAAATGCCACTTTCTGAAATGTATACCAAGCACAAGTTACTATAAAAGAGATTTTTTTTTATTTGACTCACGTCTTGTGCACGTTTTTTTTATAAACAATTTTTAAGAAATATGAATTTGTATTGTTTTTCCTGAACTCAAAAGTATTATTCACAGGGGTAATGTTCAGGTTGGGCTACTAGAATATTGTTGGGTGTGGTTGGAATGAGGTACATGAGGTATAGGTTGAGCAACCAGTTTGTACCTCGGTTTGAATGGGATGATACATTTGGGGTACATATTGGGCTACCAAATTGTAAGTAGCTGTGGTTGAGATGAGACACTTGAGGCACAAATTCAGTAACAGATTGAAACTGAGTGTGGTTGGGATGAGACACTTGAGGTACAAATTGAATAATAGATTGAAACTGAGTGTGTTTGGGATGAGACACTTGAGGTACAAATTGTGTAATAGATTGAAACTGAGTGTGGTTGGGATGAGACACTTGATGTACAAATTGAGTAATAGATTGAAACTGTGTGTGGTTGTGATGAGACACTTGAGGTACATGTTGGGCAACCAGATTATAACTGCATTCGGTTGGAATGAGATATTTGAGGTACATGTTGGAGAACTCACAGCTTTATTTTACACATACAATTACATACAATATTTAACACATTTAAAGACATGCAATTATAGATTCATGGACGGATTACGCTTGTAAGCTAAAAACCTGATAACGGAAATACGCGTAGGATGCACGAAATATATTCCCTCTCTGGGTGACAGTCTGTAGTCCAATTAATGCACCAGGATATTCTAAATATATTTCTTCTTGGGGTGAGAGACTATAAACTAAAAGTTTCAACTAAACGTTAACTCATCAGGGGCGCAGGGTGCGCTGAATTTCGAGAGTGGCGAGGTCTATAGACCATTTCTCCTGAAAGCCGAATGATTTCTCTAAGACTCTTGTCAGTGTGCAGGCTTGATTTCGTTTGTCGGTATTTTTCTGCACACTTCATGGTGATTAGACGGGGACCTACAGTTTAATGGGGATTAAGAATCACTAACAAACTTCCACGCCACAGCCAGAATTCGAACATGAAGCCTGGAATATCAAAGGCCAGACAGCTAGCCAATTGGCCTCCAGGAAGCCGAAAATATGGAGTTGCTCTAATGGGGATGATCATGATATAATTCGATATATATAAGGAAATATTTTCCATACACATAAAAAATATTCCCGATTATTTAGAAAATTACTTTTAAAATAATTTTCATTTTCAATAATATTTATTTAAAACATACATTTATAACAACAGAAAAAAAAGAAAAGAAAAGAAGAAAGGAAAACTTCATAGATTCTACATTTTACAACTTTACTCAAAGAGATAAAGTAATACATGGTAAACATTTTCTACAAAACACAAATCTGTGTTTTCGATTTTTAAAGGTTGTTCAACTGGAAAGGAACAACTCCCAAAACCTGTATTTTATGTCTCAGAATCAAAGCTCCTTATCATGCAGCGTTTTATTTGAGTTGGCATTATACAGTTTGAGAATGATATGGGTGAGAAGTCTTATTGGGCTTTGTGACGCCGTACAAACATATGAGACCGTGACATACGTCTTAAAGTGAATTCATAACCCCTACAAACGTCCATGGCACCATCGGATTCGAACCTGAAACTTGTGGTACCGAGCGCCAGAGTGCTAGCAACACGGCCATTAATCCCTACTTGGTGGTGAATGTGAATTCTACGAAAATATCGTGATTCGTCTGTTAGACAGCCAAGTCGCTAGCGCTCTGGCCTTTGGTATCCCAGGCTTCAGATTCGAATCCTGGCAGTGGCATGGATGTTTGTTAATGTTTCTGATTCCAATTTAACTTGTAGGTTCTGGTCTGTTTAGAATTCGTACCCAAGATGCCCATAGAGCGACAAACCAATCTCGACAGTTAGACCGATTTTTTCTTTTTTTATTTGAGAATTTTCCATTTTCTTCGTGTATCATCTCCCCCTCCTTCCACCCTCTAAAAAAACGTTCAGTAACCCCTAAAATTCTTCCCAGCAAACAAATTTCCCCCGTTATTAGTCGTCGTTAGCCTATTCATTGTCTTGTTAAATGGAACACGAAAATCGTTTGACGTTTTAAACGAAAATGTCCCATTTAATTGTAATAAAAAATCGTTAAGAAATGTGCATTAAAATTAAAATGTGCAGATTAAATTTTATTAATAATAAATATAAGTCAAAATGGAAAAAAATTAATGTAATAATAATACGATTAGTTTTCGGAAAAATAAATACCACACAAAAGCAAATCATTGGTTATCCATTAAAAATATAATTTGTTCTTTGTTTATTTTTAAGGCTTCTGTAATAAATCAAATTAAAGCACTAATTCATAAGTAATAAAAAAAACATATTTTTTTCCTACCATAATTTTCAAATCTCTGTTAATTTAATATTTTCTTTAAAAAATTATTTGCGTTGTACTTAATTACGGTTACGTTCTTAATGCATTATTAATTTCACTAAATGGTATTTTATTCAATCTACTAAAAAATTAAATTAAATTACGTAAGTTTTAATACTTCAGCATAACAGTCATAAATGTTATATAAATTAATGTAATTTGGAATTAAATTAAATATCAGAAGCTAATTCTGCAGAATGTCATAATTGAATAAATAATATTTATATAATTTTATCGAATTATATGAATAAGAGAGGGAATTTAGGAATTTAGATTTCTTATTATATGGTTTGTTATTTTGTAATATCCAATGATTTTATCATTACTTATAAAATATTTCTCAAACATATGTGTTGAATTTAGTACTCCGCATTAAACTAGTTGATAAAACAATATACGTAGAAATTAAATATGCTTTTTTATTATAATAGATTTGTTTTTTCAATGTTGCAATTTCGTTTTAGTTTTGGTTTTTAACAAATTTCAAATTTATATAAATAATAGGTTTTTCATTACGAGTTTATGATCAGTTGTGATGTTTATTATCTATATATAAGAATAAACAATTTCGAAACAGGCACAGATACTGAATTTTTATAACTGACAAACTTTTATTAGTAAAAATGCAAACTTTCTTCATTTGTAAAAAAATGAAATTCTACATAAACATTCTTGCCTTTTCAAAAATCATTGTCAACACATAAAAAAGGAGGTTTGTTTTTACCAATTTATTTAATAGAAAATTTCATAGGAAACGATTTTAATTGGTTATGTTGATTTAAAACTATACTACGGAATACTGAAGCTTCTTATTACCAAACATTGAATCTCTTTTGATCGATCACTCTTTTTATTCGGTCTTATTACAATGATGTTTGATTCCAATCTCCCCGATAAACACAAAAAGAAAATAAAGAACCTGACTCGTGCCTCAGTGGCAACACTCGCCGCTGGTGAACATTAGGGCTGAGGTTAATCCGCTAGCGGCTTTTTTGTAGACCCTGTTTTAAAAAATGAAGAGATTCGATGGGAATTGTAATGTTCAGCCTCAGTTTCTTTTTCTTCATATATTCTTCAATACCCTCCGTTTTTTTTTATAATTTCTTTTTATTTACTTTCTTTTTTTTATTTCCCTTTGATGGAAAATCATTTTTTTTAATATAGCATTATTTATGTTAGCATTATTTTTTATCCTTTTTTTTTTAATTCAGATAGAAAAGTTAATAAATAAAAATAACTAACCAACTTTGAAGACGAGTATTGATGCTAAAACTAATTTTTAAAATATAACAATAACAGAATAATTATACAGATATATAATTAATAATATTTTTATTTTTTTACTTAAAGATAAAAAAAATACATTTTTAAAATATTTTTCTTCTAAGAGTAAAAAGAATACTTTGTTAGTCATTAAACCTCTTTTAAGACAATCCGTTAAGAAGGAGGGACAGCTTCCCTCACTTCTAATTGGAGTAGACATTTCTCAGTTCATGGTCGATGACCAATCACGACGGAACAACTCATTTTATAGTTCATATTCAATCTGTAGTTGTTTCGACCTGCGAAGGTCGCACAGACATTAGCTAATTTCCTGAGCCTCATTATGCATGATACCGAATATATGCTATCAGATTTGAGTGACAGGTTGTTCTTGTATTTTTTCTTAATCTTCCTAATATATATAGAACATAAATTCGTCGGATATTGTTCAACATCCTTAACATTTTTTTAAAATTAGATTTGAGAGAAAAGTATTTTTTTAAATATAATATCATTTAAGTTATTATTATTTTTTTCTATTTCTGCAATTCACGAAAAAAGTTTTTAAAAAAATTACTAAAAAGGCGAAACAAACTTGTAGGATAATTTATCATGCCAAAACTACTTTAAAAAATAAAAAAAAAAAAAGAATAATTATACAAATACATAATTAAAGTTTTTTTTTTTTGTTTACTGAAAGATTAAAAAAATGCCTTTTTTAAGATCTTTTTTCTAACTACAAGCTCATTAAACTTCCTTTGTATCTCTTTCACCAGTTCAGATTTGTTTCGTAATCAATTTTCAAACCAGCTAATTCCGTTCTTTTGTCCTTTCAAACCAAACCAAGTTATAATTATCGATTTAACATTAAGTTATTTTATTATTATTTCCTTTTCAATTAGCTGTGGCACAAAAGGTTTTAACAAAAACTGAAAGGTCAGATAAGAAAGGACATCTCTCATCCTTTATCACCGGAAAATTCCTATTCAATACAATAAAAGCCAACCGGACAATAATGTCCTTTCCGCTCCAGTTCCTACGTCGGAAATGGAATCCAAGATGGTTCAGGAGACTGAGACTATGAACCAAACCTTCTCTAAACAGTTTTATTTGCTGAGTTATTATTATTGTTTTTTTTACTGTTATTGGTTGTTAGATTAAATCCGTTTAGATTCCAGTCATTATCCACTTCAGATATGTATTGTGCGTTATGACACAGAAAAAGTGTTGTTTATGATTAAGTCCCACGATTTGTTAGGAGGAAAAGATTTTATGAATGCAGATGTAGTTCTGTGTTTATGCATAAATTCTAAAGCTCGAAAGTTCTTTTTTATGGGGGGGGCAATTGTTTTGGAACTTTTTATAAAAAAAAATTATGATGCTTATAGATCGAACATGTAAAAAGGATATTTGAGGTATGTAAAATTTCAAAGTTTGTAATCTGCTTCATCATTATACAAAGAGAATAATTGGAATTGAATAATTTTATATTTATTATTTCAGCGCTTCAATCTTATTGAAAATAAAGAAATTTAAACACATCCACATATTATTAATTTACTACAAATAATGTATCGTTTAATTCAGTAAGTTAAATGAGATTAATCAAATTAAATGTTATAAATAAACAATTGTACATTTTTTTTTGTTCTCTTAAAAACTGCAATATCGATGTCTGCATATTATCTTCTTTCATTTTTTTATATTCTTAAATTTATTTCTTGCAATGAACTGCATTTAACTTCCTGACTCATTCAGTAGCAACGTGCGCCGCTGGTGTGCATTAGGACTGAGGTTCAATCCACTGCGGGCTTCATTGTAAACACTTTCAAAAAACAGGATACACGATGGCGCTTGTGATATTCAGCATATTACCTCATTAGTCAGTCTTACTGGTGGTAGTTTACCGGGTTTTTTACCATACGATAAGCAAATTCAAGATAGTTATCTCTAAAAATTCTCCCAGAAGGCACTGTTCTCCTATTTCAGCGTCATGGAGCCAAGTCAGACTTCTGCCTACGCATATAGCACTTTTCCCTCCTTCCATGAGGCTTCAACATTTCTTGGACCTGCTCTAGATGTTACTGTCTGCCAAATGAGATAAGAAACAACAGAAAACCTTTAAGAAAATCATTATCAACGCTTCATTATCAACGTTCATTATCAACGCTTCATTATCAACGTTCATTATCAACGCATAGAAAGCGTTTATTGTTTTTTTTATCAATTAATTAAATAAAGAAAATTATCTACGAAAGATTTTAAATGGCTATCTATGATGATTTAAAGCAATACATTGCTCAATACGAAATTTTCTTATTGACAAGCATTGAATCATCTTTCGATCAATCAATCTTTTATAGGGTTCTTCTACAATGCTGTTTAAATTCGGTTTCATTGATAAACACAAAAATAAAATAATAATCGAATTTTATTTTAATCTTCTTAGATATTGTGAGTTGCTTCGTCGTGAATTCTAAACTTTAAATTTCTTTCATAGTTGTAGCAAACATTTAAACCCTTTTTATCTGTCAGCTTATTTTAGGCCTTCATTTCAAAAATTTATTTTACAGACAGCTATACAAGAACGCAAGGAATTCGCTTTGAAGTTAATTCTTAAAAATTAATATTTCAAATAAATGCATTTATATCAGAAGTAGAATTTATACTTAATAAATCTTGTATATTTTAATAACTTACCTGATACATAAAGAACATAACTTCTACGGATTTTCTTCCATATCCTCTTTTTTTTTTATTCTATATTAATAAGACTTGATAGAAAATATTTTTTTTTTAAAGTTTATTTAAATTTGTATTATTTTTCTTTTTATTTAATTCAAACAGAAAATTTAATAAGTAAAAATATTATAACAACTTAGTGGAAAATTTATAATACTAAAACTAATTTAAAAAACTTATAATAAATCAAAAAAATAATACAAATATAAAATTAAGAATATTTTTGTTTACTTAAAGAGAAAAAATGTATTTTTAAGATAATTTGTCTTCTAACCACAAGTTCATTACACCTCTTTTAAGACAATCGACAAGAAGGAGGGTCAACTTCCCTCACTTCTATTTGGAGTAGACATTTCTCAGATCATGGTCGATCCCCAATTACGATTGTACAACTCATTTTATAGTTCATATTCAATCCGTAAATGTTTCAAACAGACATTCGCTAATTTCCTGAGCCTCATTATACATGATACCGAATATCTGCTATCAGGTTTGAGTGACAGGATTTTCTTGTATTTTTTCTTATTTGCCTAATACATAAAGAACAAAACTTCTTCAGATATTCTTCAATATCCCCGTTTTTTGTTTTTTTTAATCATCTTTGGTAGAAAATTACTTTTAATAAGGGCTTGTTAAGTTAACATTATTTTTTCTTTTTATTTAATTCCGATAACAATTTAACACATAAAATTACTAAAAATGCGAAACCAACTTGTAAGATAATTTATCATACTAAAAAAACTTTATAAAATAAAAGACTAATTATACCCATATGTATTTAAGGTTTTTTTGATAACTTAAAGATAAAAAAGTGCAATTTTTAAAAACTTTTTTTCAAACTACAAGCTCATTAAACTTCTTTTGTATCTCTTTCACCAGTTCAGATTTGTTTCGTAATCAATTTTCAGAAACAGCTAATTCCGTTCTTTTGTCCTTTCAAACCAAGCAAGTTATAATTATCGATTTAACATTAAGTTATTTTTTGTAATACTTTTATTATTATTTTCTTTTCAGTTAGCTATGGCACAAAAACGTTTTAACAAAAACCGAAAGGTCAGATAAGAAAGGACTTCCCTCATCCTTTCTCACCTTAAAAATCCTATTCAATACAATAAAAGCCAACCGGGCAACAATGTCCTTTCTGCTCCAGTTCCTACGTCGGAAATGGAATCGAAGATGGTTGATGCGACTGAGACTATGAACCAAACCTTCTCTAAATAATTTTATTTGCTGAGTTATTATTATTATTTTTTTTAATATTATTGGTTGTGAGATTAAATCAGCTTAGATTTCAGACATCATCCACTCTTAACAATTATTGCGCTTTAAGCGTTATGATACAGAAAAAGTGTTGTTTCTGTTATTGATGATTGAGTCCAACGATTTGTTAGGAGGATGAAATTTTGTGAATGCAGATTTAGTCTCTGTGTAAGCATAAATTGATCGAAAGTTCTCTTTTTTATTTAGGGGGCAATTGAATTGGAACATTTTATAAAACTTTGTTATGATGCTCATTCACGCATGTCCATAAATTAGGGATAATGAAGTTCAGGCAAAGAAAGAGACAGAAGCAAAACAAATTTGAATTTTAAAGTCTATTTATTAAACAAAAGGTAAAGAGCAAAAAGATGCTATATGTTTGACATAATTAATAAAAATTGCGATTTTTACTCCCAGGAGCAAATTTCAAAAAAGAACCTATTTACAAAAAACAGTATAACATGGTTAGTATGATGGCTAATATGGAGTATGTCTCCCGGACGATGCAATACAGGGCTTACAACGCCTAGGCATGCTGAGTATCAAATTATCAACCTGATCTTGGGGAATATTACATCACTCATCAAGCAATGCCCTCCGAAGTTCCGGTCGATAGGTGGGAGGGGGTTGACGGGCTGCAATTTGTCGGCCAAGCATATCCCACACATGCTCTGTTGGATTCAAGTCCGGTGAGTATGCTGGCCAATCCATACGGGTGCTATCCTCCAATTGAAGGCATTCGTCTACAATGATTGCACGGTGAGGACGGGCGTGGTCATCCATAAACAGAAATTCAGCACCCATGGCGCCCCGAAACAAACGTACATGTTGTTCCAGAATGACATCCCGATAGATGTGGCCTGTCATCGGTACACTCTGAACATGCAGGTCAGTTCTGGAACCAAGAATAATTCCTCCCCAAACGAGCCATCCTGCACCACTGTAACGGTGTCGTTCAATGGTGTTCTCTTGGTGGTAACGGGTAACTGGCGCTCTCCATATGAAAGTCCGGCGAGAATCAGACTGCAAACTAAACCTGCACTCGTCGGAAAACATCACACAAGACCACTGTTGCGGTGTCCACTCCTGCACTCTCTACTCCAGGTTAATCGCAGGTGACAGTGAGTTGCGTAAGTGGAACACATCTGACAGGCCTACGAACATATAGACCAATGTGCCCTAAGCGTCTATACACGGTCTGCCTTGAAGCTGTCGTACCGGTAGCTGAAGAGAGCTGACGAGACAGGTCGGATGCTGTGCTCCGTCTGTTTCTTTTGGCAGTAACTGCTAAATACCGGTCCTCATTCGGCGTTGTAACTCGGGGGCGACCTGTGCTGTAACATCTACTCACATTACCATCATCTTGGAATCGTTGCCAAAGCCTGGAGATGACACTTTGGGCGATTCCAATTCCCTTGGATACTTCCAGCTGGGTACGTCCACATTCCAGTCGTCCGATAATTCTACCACGTAAAAAATCATCGAAATGCTTCCTTTGTGCCATACCTATGCGGTTATTACACTGAAAGGCTTTTAAAGCGCTTGTGAACAATTTTACTTCTTTGCCACCATTCCTTATATACCCCTCTCTTACACTCTCGTCATTGTGACGTACTATCCGCGCCATCTGGTGATTTCCTGTAATTTGCATATTCTTCTTCAAGGTGTGTGTGATAATTCTGCAGGTGAAATTTTTATTTTAGAGTTCAATTTCTGTGTGATTCTGAATTATCCTTAATTTATGGACATGAGTGTAGATCGAAACAATTAATCGTTTTGACCCAATAAATCGTATTTTAATCGTTTAACCAATTGATCGCTTTTTTAACAATTAATTCAATAGAAAATTGCCTACGAAGAATTTTAAATGGCTTTGATATGATAATTTAAAACAATGCGTCATTTACTAGTAAAATATCTTATTGGGTTTTTCCACGTAGATGTCTGAATTTAGTCTCATGAATAAACATAGAAAGAAAATAATGGTCGAATTTTCTTTTAGGCGTAGTGAGTTGCTTCGTCGTAAATTCTAAACTTTAAATGATTTTGTAATTATTAATTTATGTCACTGACAACCATTCACGAACTCTTGAAGTTCACTTTGAAGATTATTATTAAAAATTAATATTTCAAATAAATACGTTTACATCATAAGTAGAATTTATTCTTCATAAATCTTTTATTTTTCTAATTACCTAAAAAAAAAAAAAAGAAAATAACTTCTTCTTCTGCTACTCTTCAATATCCTCAGTTTTTTTATTTTTTTAGAATTAGCTTTGACAGAAAAATATTTTTTTAATAAAATATTATTTAGGTTAGTATTATTTTTTTTCTTTTTTCTTTAATTCAGAAGAAAAGTTTTAAGAAAATTGCTAAAAATGCGAAACAACTTGTATGATAATTTATCATACTAAAACTACATGAAAATAAAAAAAAAAGACAAGAATAATTATACAAATACATAATTAAAGCTTTTTTTTGTTTACTTGAGGATAAAAAAAGCATTTTTTAAGATTTATTTTCTCTAACTACAAGCTCATTAAACTTCCTTTGTATCTCTTTCACCAGTTCAGATTTGTTTCATGATCAATTTTCAAACAGCTAATTCCGTTCTTTTGTCCTTTCAAACCAAGCCAAATATTAATTATCGATTTAACATTAAGTTCTTTATGTATATTATCAGATTCATTATCATTTTCTTTTCAGTTAGCTATCACACAAGTGTTTTGACAAAAACTAAAAGTTCAGATAAGAAAGGACATCTCTCATCCTTTCTGACCGGAAAAGTCCTATTCAATACAATAAAAGCCAACCGGGCAATAATATCCTTTCCGCTCCAGTTCCTACGTCGGAAATGGAATCCAAGATGGTTGATGGGACTGTGACTATGAACCAAACCTTCTCGAAACAGTTTTATTTGCTGAGTTATTATTATTTTTTTTTACTATTATTGGTTGTAAGATAAAATCCATGCCAATGGCCGTACCATGCTGAATGTACCGGTTCTCGTTAGATCACCGAAGTCAAGCATCATTGGGCGCGGTCAGTACTTGGGTGGGTGACCACCTGGGAACACCGCGTGCC
This sequence comes from Caerostris darwini, assembly GCA_021605075.1. Classification (NCBI taxonomy): domain Eukaryota; kingdom Metazoa; phylum Arthropoda; class Arachnida; order Araneae; family Araneidae; genus Caerostris; species Caerostris darwini. The sequence goes on from BPLQ01001593.1 coordinate 26,920, forward strand.
GTTGGCATTCACACATTTGGGACCTGAATGGCCGAGTGTCTAGCGCTCTGGCGCTCGGTGCCACAGGTTTCGGGTTCGAGTCCCGGCGGTGCCATGGATGTTTGTAGTGGTTCGGAATCCACTTTAAGCTGTAGGTCCCGGTCTCCTATGACTGTAAGAGCGTCACGGAGCAAAAGTCAGGCTTCTACCTACGGGTGCTCCATCACAACAGAAGCTCCTTCCTTACCCTTCAATCATGAGTACATATGGGCTCGTGGGCTTGGCCTAGAAATGTCTGCCAAGTGGGATAAGAAACAACAACAACAACAAGATAAAATCCGCTTAGATTTCAGACATTTATCCACTCCTTACATTTATTGTACTTTAACCTTCATGAAACAGAAAAAAGTGTTGTTTATGATTAAGTTCAACGACTAGTTAGGGTGGAAATATTTTCTGAATGCAGTTCTCTGTTTACGCATAAATTCGAAAGTTCTTTTATTCATGGTGGAAGCTATTGTATTGATACGTTTCATAAAATTTTGTTATGATACTTATAGATCGAACATGTAAGAAGGATTTTTGAGGCATGTAAAATTTCAAAGTTTGTAATTTGTTTCATCATTTTACAAGAAGAATAACTAGAATTTTATAATGTTATCTTCAGTATTTCAATGATTCAATTTTATTGAAGATAAATAGGATTTAAACATTTACAAATACTATTAATTAACTACAAAAAGCGTATCGTTTAATTTAGTAAGTTAGATGAGATTAATCAAATTAAATGCCATAAATAAACAATTGTAAATTTTTTTTTGTTCTCTAAAAAGTGCAATGTCGATGTCTGCACATTTTCTTCTTTCATTTTTTTTTATCTTCATAAATATATTTCTAGCAATTAACTGCATTTAACTTCCTGACTCGTGGTTCAGTGGCAACGTGAGCAGCTGGTGAGCATTAGGGCTGAGGTTCGAACCACTGGCTGCTTCGTTGTAAACATTCATTCTAAAAACGAGGATACACGAAGGCGTTTGTAATGTTCAGCATCTTGCCTCGTGAGTCGGTCTACCTGGTGCGACTTTTGCCGGGTTTTCTCCCATATGATTTGTAAATGCGGAGTAGTTCCTCCTAAAAGTCATCTCGGCCCAGCTTCACGCCTTCCATGAGATCAAATGGATTATTTCACTTGGTGTAGATGTTGTTGTCTAGCAAGTATCATAAGAAACGGCAACCCTTTAAAAAATTCATTGTCAACGCATAAACAAAACGTTTATTGGTTTGTAACCAATTAATTCAAAAAAAAAATTACCTACGAATAATTTTAAATGGCTATGCTATGAGGATTTAAAACAATATATCACTCAATATTTCTTATTGCTGAGCATTGAAGATGTTGAAAATGATGTCAGAGTTCAGTTTCATTGATAAACACAAAAAGAAAATAAAGATCAAATTTTATGTTTAGCTTCTTAGACATAGTGAGCTGCTTCGTCGGGAATTCTAAACTTGAAATGTTTTTCTTAGTTCCGAAATTTAAACCTTTTTAAGATGTTTAACTTATTTCAGGCCATATTTCAAAATTTATTTATTATTATATAAGGAAAAAAAATTATATACGGGCGCTTTAAATTCTTTTTCAAGATTATTATTAAAAATTAATATTTCAAATAAATGCGTTTATATCACAAGTAGAATGTTTACTTAATAAATCTTGTATTTTTTTTAATCATCAAATACATAACGAACATAACTTCTTCTTTTTCTGATATTCTTCAATATCTTCAGTTTTTTAATTTTTTTTAAATTAGCTTTGTCGGATTTTTTTTTCTTTATGTATCGTTATTTAGGTTTGAATTATTTTTATTTATCTTTTCATTTAATTCAGATAGGAAAGTTAATAAATAAAAATGTAGAACCAATTTCAAGGATGATTTATAATAATAAAACTACTTCAAAAAATATTTTAAAAAATTACAAAATTAAAAGAATAATTGAACAAATATATAAATAAGAATATGTTTGTTTACTTCAAGATAAAAAAATGCATTTTTTAAGATATTTTTTCTTCTAACTACAAGCTCATTAACCTCTTTTAAGGCAATCCGTCAAGAAGCGGGGGGGGGGACACAGCGTCCCTCACTTGTAATTAGAGTAGACATTTCTCAGCTCATGGTCGATGACCAATCATGAGGGAACACCTCATTTCATAGTTCACGTTCAATCTGTAGTTGTTTCGACCTGTTAAGGTCGCACAGACATTAGTTAATTTCTTAAGCCTCATTATGCATGATACCGAATATCTGCTATCAGATTTCAGTGACAGGTTGTTCTTGTTTTTTTTTCTTAATTACCTAATACATAAAGAACATAACTTCTTCGGATATTCTACAATGTCCACCATTTTTTTAAAATTAACTTCGATAGAAAAGGTTTTTTTAATATAGTTTTATTTAGATTAATACTCTTTTTTACATATTTTCTTTTATTCAGATAGAAAAGTTAATAAATAAAATTACTAAATATACGAAAGGAACTTCGAGGATAATTTATCATACTAAAACTACTTTAAAAATAAAAGAATAATCACACACATATATAATTGAGGCTTTTTTTTTTGTTTGTTTATTTACAGATAAAAAAAATGGAATATTTAAGATATTTTTTCTAACAACAAACTCATTAAACTTCTTTTGTATCTCTTTCACCAGTTCGTATTTGTTTCGTAATCAATTTTCAGAACAGCTAATTCCGTTCTTTTGTCCTTTTAAACAAAACAAAGTTATGATTATCGATTTAACATTAAGTTCTTTTTTTCTTTTTTTTATTTCCATTTAGCTATCGCACAAAACGTTTTAACAAAAACTGAAAGGTCAGATAAGAAAGGACATCTCTCATCCTTTCTCACCGGAAAAATCCTATTCAATACAATAAAAGCCAACCGAGTGATAATCTCCTTTCCGGTCCAGTTCCTACCTCGGAAATGGAATCCAAGATGGTTCAGGAGACTGAGACTATGAACCAAACCTTCTGTAAATAGTTTTATTTGCTGAGTTATTATTTTTTTTTACTATGAATGGTTATAAGATTAAATCCACTTAGATATCAGACATTATCCAATCCATTGTATTGTACTTTAAGCGTTGTGACACAGAACAAGTAACTGTTTATGTTGTTGATAATTAAGCCCAACTATTTGTTAGGATGAAGAGATTTTTTTGAATGCAGATTTAGTCACTGTTTATGCATAAATCGATCGAAAGTTCTGTTATGGAAGGAGGAATTGCATTAGAACATTGTATAAATCTTTGGTATGATGCTGATAGATCGAAAATGTAAACAAGATATTTGTAGCATGATAAACTTTCAAAGTTTGCAATTTGTTTCATCATTGTACAATCTCGACCTATATTAGACTTTTAACGGCTTAAAGACGAGGATCACTCTAGTTCATGGGAACACTTTATTTTTTATTTACAAACAGATATATATAAATAATTAACTCTAGATTATTATACAAATAAGTAAAGATTAAAAATAAAATTTTATCAAAAGTGCACGATTGCATCACAAGTACAGTTCTCACCATGGTCGGAAATTTTATGTATCCGACCTTGTCTACCCACTCTGACCTAGTAGTGTAGAGGCTACTTTGAATCTAATTGCCTGATCTGCGGAAGTGCTTAATTAACACAATGCGTGATACAGGCGAACACAAGGGATTCATTTTGAAAAACAAACGAAAACAAAACAAAACCCTTCTGGTCGTCTCATCGCAAAACTGTGTCCCTTCTTCAAACACAAAAAAAAAATCTCCTTTTCAAATAATTTGTCAAGGGGACATCTTCCCTCACTTCTCATTGGAGTAGACATTTCTCATCACTAATCACGATGGAACAACTCATGGTATAGTGCATGTTGAATTTGTAATTATTTCGACCTTTGAAGGTCGCACATGCATTTGCTAATTTCCTGAGTCTCCTTATACATGATACCGAATATCTGCTATCAGATTGGAGTGGCAAGTTGTTCTCATTAGTACAAAACACTAATTGCGTGTAATATAACTACTCACAATACTGCTTGTATGCTAAAAAAGTTTAGTGATGGATTGCTAATATATATTTGTCAAATAACATCCCTCTCTCATAGGAATGAAATGCCAAAACTTTCCCCGTGAGAAAAAACTGTTGCAATATCTAAATAGTTGAAAGCTAAATATTTTTGGGCAGTTATTATGTATCTGATTTTATCATGTCTAATATAATTTACAAGACTATCAAAATTAAATTCATATAAATATCTAAAATAAGAAAACTAAGCTGATATAAATAACTAAACTATAAAGTTTTGATTCATTAATTTTTGAATTAAATGTATTTCAATATTTTCAGCAATTTTACATTATACACAAAAAAATTCTTATCGATGATAATTTTTTGTAATCTTAGAAAATAAATCATATTTAAAATATTATTATTATACTTTCATTGTAGGTCATTTTAAGTTTAAGGGAAAAAATGTATTTATATGCAATGCAATAATTATTATGTGGGTGCGCAGAAGATCTACCTAACCGTGGTGCACCTGGTAACACTTTTTAGTGGCTAAAAGATCTGCAACTTGGCATTATTGTTAGATTAATGAACTCTGTTTCAGCATGTTTTGTTGTTGTTGTATGTTGTACGTTATTTTTTTTTTTGTTGTTGTTGTATGTTGTACGTTATTTATTTTTTTTGTTGTTGTTGTTCTTTTTTTGCTGTAACTGTTCACAATCTGCCATTGGAAATAAAAAAAAAAATAATAATAATAATTATTATGTGCACAAAAGTTAAAAAAATAAAATTAGCAAAATCATAAAAGCATATCTCGAGATAATTATAATACTCAGACTACTTTAAAAAAAAAAAAGTTACAACTATAAACTCACTAAAGCTCCCACAAACAATAAAAAAATTTAAAAGAGTAATTATATATAAACGCAATTAGTTTCCCCCCCAGAAATGAAAAAAAAAAAAAAAAAAAAAATAGTATAACTATTTCAGTTTTTAAATATAAACTGTTCACATTAATTCCAAACTCATAATATCTAAATTTCTACTTAACTTAATTACATTGAATGTTCATTCATAATAATTAGTTTTTACTAATGGTTACTCTAAATATAGCTAACACAAAATTTTTAATCTAATCTCTCACTGCGAATGTGCCGATCATAATATGATAAATTATTATTTTTCAACGTGAGAAATTAGCGTCAATAGAATTATGCAAAACTCCCTGAAGTTATAGTTTAATTTATTTTATTATATATTTAAGCATTATTAATTAATTTACTTTATATCAAACATTAAAAATGTTTTTAAGTTATTTATGAATTTCAGAATAAAAAAAATATTAAAAGCTTTCATTTGCATTCCTACCTTTTTTTTTTTTTTTTTTTTTTTTTAATATTTCGTAGAATTAATTAAATTTATAGTTTCTATTTTTTTAATTATTTTTTTCTTTAATTTATAGTTTCTATTAATATAGCAGTATTTATTTGTAACATAACACTCTTTTTAAAATCTAAAGTGGCATTTTGTTTAAATTATTAGACTTTGAATAATGCAATTCAAAGCCAGACAAACTTATGTGTTTATTCTAGGGATAGGCACGGCTCATCTGCGGACCATAGATTTGCTTCAATATATATTATACTTGGAAGGGCTTATTTCAAATGGTAATGCCACTAGGAGACTATGTTGGCTTTGGTTTAGATACTTCATGGCAAAGTGTGGAGAGTCTTAGACATAATTTTATTGCACTCTCATTCTAAAAAAATACTTGTAACAAATTGTAGCAAAATCATAAGAAAAAAAAATTTAATTTATTACTTATCGAATGAATTTTATTCAGTTGTCTTATTCTTTCATAACTTTCATAAAAGTAAAGTATAGTTTGTTATTTTGGTTCAGGAAATAACTGAGAATTGCGAAAAGTCACAAAATTTATGTATCAAAATATCTACATTATCACGAATTGTAAGTCTAAGTCACGTTTCGATTTTTGAATAATTTCAGATTGTTACTACAAATACAACAAACTTTTTTAATAAATATTTTCTGTTATTTAAAAAAAAAAAAAAAAAAAAAAAAAAACTTTTAGCTTGAATATTTAAAAATGTAATTTATCACAATTTACATGTATGGATCAAATTTCGCACTACTCAATAGCTTACAATAAATAATACGACAAATTATTATTATTTTTTAAGCGTGAAAATTTTTGTTACGATAGAAGTATGCAAAGCTATATCAAGGTATAGATTCTGTTTTAAATTAATATAATCATTGTGACTTCCTTTATTAAATATTTACGTATTATTAATTCGTTTCTTAAATATGTCATTAAAATATTTTTAAGTTATTGATGAATTTCAGATTAAAAAATATTAAAATAATTCAAATGCATTCAGTATTATAATTCATTTTTAATATTTCATAGAATATTCTTACCAAAATGTGAAGATGATGATTTTTTTAATGTCCTCGCATTGTAAAAAAATTACTTTTAATAAATTATACAGAATTTAAAAAAAAATATTAATTTAATTTTTATCAAATGAATTTGATTTATTCGTATTGTTCTTACATATTTATTCTTTTATATATATTCTTAAGAGTAAATCTTAGAGTATCTTCTTAGTGTTATTTAGTTTCAGGAAATACTGAGAATTGTAGAAAATCTGTTTGTATAGAAACAATCAGATTATCTCGAATTGTAAGTCCAAGTCACGTTTTGATTTTTGAATAATTTCTGATTTATACTGCAAATACACAATTTTAACTGAAAAAAAAAAAAAAAAAAAAAAAAAAGATTTTCTGCTTTTCATTAAAAAAAAAAATTTAGATTAAATGTTAATAAATTATCTACTCAGTATTTAAATATATGTATTTAATAAGGAGAAGTTGTTGCTAAAGATATTAATTAAAATATTTAACAAAAGCCTTTTATGACTAATAAACTAGTGAATCTGTAAACACTGAAACATGTATGCTAAACCTTAGAAATCTGAATTAAATAAATATACATAGTTAATGACTTCTCTGAAAGACTAAATTGATATTTATTTCTAGGAATCATTTAAATAGTTTGGGTACAATTTTCTCAGAATTAAAACTAAACCGTAATTAAATTCCATTATTATTATAATATGGATATATTTTAACCCATTCAAAGAACATGACTTTCCAACAAAATCAACAGTCAACTAAAGAAATACATTCTAATATTTTCATAATTAACAATCACAGATAAAAATAAAGAAATAAAAGGAAAGAGTGAATTAGATTTATATTTTAAGGAAATAAAATCTTTAAAATGTCTTTGATTATGTGGTTTTTTTTTTTTAAGAAATTTAAATATTTTGAAAAGTATGCATTAAATGATATTGAAGAAAAGCAGATAAGGTATACAACTGTGTCTAAAAAGTAAGACCAATATGCAATTTAACATTCTCGGAGCTGATAAAATTTTTATTTTTTTTGTCTTTTTTAGGTTGCTGGCACTATCCTTGACATCTGTGTGAAATTTGACGTCAAAATATTCATTAGTGTTTGAGTTACGCTTGGCTTTGTGAGAATTGATTCTGGCGATTTTTGAAAGGTCTGAATTAATTGAGCAAAGAACTTGCATTAAATTTTTTTGCGGAAACATATAGAATGTTGCAGAAGGCATTCGGTGAGCATTCCTATATCGGACAAAAATGTTTAGAAGTGGTAAAAACAGTTCAAAGAAGGCAGAGAACGCTTTGAAGACGAAGAACCCTCTGGTCGACCATCAACCTCAACCGACGAAGCTCACGTCCAAACAATTAAAGATTTGGGGCTTGCAAACCGTCGATTTATAATTTACCTTGCTGATGAAGTTGGAATTTCAAAAGGATCGATCAATTCCATTTTGGGCCTCAAAAGCGTCAAATCACGATTGAATGCGCCAGCGCCCATTTCATTGATTCTTCGTGACTTTTTTGCCAAAAATGAAACCCATATCGTTGCACAACTACCGTATTCACTCCGTGTGACAGTGACTATTTCCTAAACTCAGAATAAGCTTTGAATGCCATCCCTGCCAATGACTTTTCAACATGCATTGAGCATTGGAAAAAAAGTTGGAGGGGATTACTTTGAAGAATTTATCACTTTTTGCGTATTTGCAATAATATGTTTCCAATGCATTTAAGCTGCACCTTTATATATATATTACTAAATACAGTCTTCTTGATGGAAAATATTTGCTTTTTGTGAATACATAAAAATAGATTATCGATATTATTGATTTGGCAACTATAATAAATTGGAATATCTTCAATTATTAAAAGACTCATTCATTTGCGATAATTTATGTAACTTACAACAAATTTAAACAAAATTGCAGATAATATAACTGAAGTTTAAATATAATTTCCTGTTCAGCATGTTTTTTTTTTTTTTTTTATTTATTTATTAATTATTTATTTTTTTTAAACATTTTTAGTTAAAAATTGAAATGAAAACATTAAATGCATTCTAAGTCTGATTTGATTTTTGTGTCCAAATACGCAATTTCTTATACGTTTATATTAAGATTGATTTTTAAAAATTAGTTCTTAAATTCATGTAAACAAGAACAAAATATTTTTAATAAAAAGTTTCTGCCGTAAATCGTAGAAAGAAACCAATGCTAAACTTTATCTGAATTTCTTTCAGAATCGATTTTTTTTTTATATTTTTTCAATAATGTTTTTGATCTGAGCCCTAAAAATTCCAATTTTCAATTTCCCTAAAGCTTCTATATCGAAATATTGATAACCAAAGAACAAACTATTCATTCCACATTGGTATTGAACTCCAAAATGCAGTTCTTTGAAAATTCAAAAGAAACAAACAAAAAAAAAAAAAGCAAAAGATATATACTTACGTTTTTATCTTTGTTTACGACAAAGCTTAAGAAAAACTGTGTAAATTATTTCAAATAATAATTACGATTTAAAATAATAAAATATAAAATTTTTTATTCATTATTTAAAAAATAAAAATAAAAGTTTAAAAGTTCATGATTAATACAGTTAAGCCTTCAAATTACAATAAGCCTCTAACTTTGAAGTTTAATGGTTGGCTTCTTATTTAAACAGGAATGAAGATTGCTTTATTAATAAAGTGGTTTTTTTTCTTAACACCACTGATGTTAAAACAGTAGACATCTACTTAAGACATCCTACACCAATTATCAGATTATAATCAATGTTTTGTGTTCTTTTATTAAAATATAATTAAAAATGCAGTAAAAAATATATTTACTTATTCATCAACATAGTCATAGTTTTTTACAATGTCATCTTTCCATCAGAATTTTTATATCTTTTGTTCACAAAATGCATTTACTTTTGCCTTGGATAAGTAATTTAATTTAGTTCAACCTTTCAAATGGTCACTAAAGCAACCAATAATATGTAAGTTTCAAGAAAAGATGGTTTACTTTCTGATGTAGCGCTGTAATGCATAGGCGAGGAAGCCTTGAAGAATTGAGTTATGTGTTATTGCAAATGAGTTATTGCCGAGACGCCCACAAAAGTTTCGATCGTGCTTTTGATTGCGAGAGCAACGATTGACGACGTGCCCCTTTCCCTTGTATGGTTTTCCCGTAGATAGTAGCTGGCTATTCTAGATAGTGTTGCAATTGGCTGTAGAAGCCTGCTACGGGCCATGTAAGGAAAATGTAGCTGATATTTTGTCTTGTGTGTTGGTTCATTTTTGTAAATATCGTGCCTAATTTTTTTTGTGACCTAAAATAATAACCTAAATTTGCGTAATTAAATGGAATATGTTATTATTCTATCATAGCAAACACCGCAATCGGTATTTGCCAATATTCAAGAGTATTGTGTGGGAGATTTATAATTTAATAGCCAAATTCTTCTCGAAAATTCATAATTAATCTTCCACCCTGTGATTTCGTTTTGCCATGTCTCAAGACCACTACTTTTAATTATTTATTTTTTTATCAATGAAAGTTGTTTTTCTTTCATAAAGGCTTTTAAGCACCTTAGTTGCTGGCAGTAAACTTCCGTTGTTATTGCTTGATCGTCTCTTTACAGTTTATAATAAACAATTCATTTCATATTCATAACACACTCAAACTAAACTTCTTTAAATGAAGACCACTTCGAGGCTGTTGGATAAGTCTAAACGATTAACTTTATTATTAAAAGGTTATTTGATTAACTATTGTTAGAAATTATATCGGTGTTAATATTTCTTACAATTATCCTTCAAAAGCAATCAGAATCTCCATTAGAGATTAATTTATTTAAAAAAACTCATATTTTGAAACCAATGATAATATTGGTTTTTGTGAATTATTTGATTACGACAAAAAACTAAAGCATTGGAAATTGATCAAATTTTAGTTTAATAAAAAAATAAACACATAATAATTAGAAAAATGTTTTATTCAGCGTTTTGTAATTTAATGGAACTAGGATGTAACCCAGGGATCAATAAATCGCGTTCGTTACAGATTGTATGGGAAACTGATTCAGACAAAGTGGCGTAATAGGAGGAAAAGATAATTTCGTAAGATTTTAATTATGATAAAATAATTTTAATATTTCTTAATTAAAAATTTTACATTAGATAATAATCGAAGGCAAAATATATAACATTCCCTTATATCTATTAAATTTTCTACTTTCAAAGCTACATAGCACCATGTATATTTGACTAGCACATCTAAGTGGTAATTGATTCGTCCATTTTAGATTTTAAAACAGTTGATTAAAATACCAACCAAACATTGTTCAAACTCTGTTATTTTTATTTATTTATTTATTTGTTACCCAATCAACTCTTTCAGATTTTGTCAGACACCAGCCATTGACAAATGTTAACTTCGAGAAATTATTACAATCATCAAAATATTATATTTTAATTGTTTTATTACTTTTTTAATAACTATATAACATCGAAATAAAAATAAAACAATATAAATTGGAATTAGAGTTACAACGATAAACTGATTGCTAAAATTTACCTAATCAAAAGTGAATAAAAATTAAAGAATTTTTAAATATTCAATTTAAATATATTTAAATAGTAAATACTTAAAAATCTTTTCACAATATATTATCTGCATTATCAAAAAATCTTTTCACATGTTATATTAAATTTAAAATTTTAATTTACAACTGTATTAGAAAATAATCATTGAATTATTTTTAAGAAAAAAAAAAAATTACATTTTAGCATTTTAATGCAAAGCTTTTATGAAATAAATGCTTCATCTATACTATAAACAGGAAAATATGAATAACCGTTAATTTGCACTATTCAATTAAACATTTTCATGATAAAATATTTATAGAAGTACAAATCTAAATAAAATCATCAAAATATCTTTTTTAAAACAATGAATATGGAAAATGTAATCCAAAAGAGTATTCAGCATATAAGCTAAATAAATACAACTAGTTGAAATCGTTAATGTCTCAGTATGCAGAATAACTCTATATTGGAATTTAACATTGTAAAGCTAAAATAAGGAAAACAAATAAAGATAAAATTCTATAATCCTATATCATTTCATCAATAATATCTTTAGATATGAAAAGAAATATTCACAAGAGACGACAGTTTTGAAATATTTGAATGCATTTGAACTTTGGTATTCAAAATAATCCCTAACAAATAAATAACATGAATTTATTGAAATACTACATATTATAGATTTGCAATTTAAAATATCATTTATGAAATGCCATTGTAATTCAGAGGATATGAAATGTGGGCGATCTTTCGAATTTTTTTTTTTTCTGCTTGTATAAAATACTTTTTTTCAACAATTGGGTATTGATTCATGCAGTTTATTTTCTTAAAAATTTATTTCCTTAAAAAAATAATTATTCATAATAAAATAAAATAAATTTTATTTAATTATTAATTTATATTAACAAATCGAAAAGCTAAGTATTTTAATCTCTCTGCATAAAAGGAATTCCTCGTGGAAAAACCGACTCAAGTCGATCCTCCAATTTTCTTTCCTTCTTTTTTCTTCCTCCGAAGTGCTGCTAGAAAAGTCATGCATCATCAAAACAAATGATCATACATCATCAACTGGTTATCATCATCAACAACAGACGGTCAGGCATCATCAACTGGTCATCGTCATCAACAAAACATTGTCATGCCTCAACAACAAATGGAAATCAGAAACTATGGAAGTTAGTGCAGGAATTTCCAACGAAACTTTTCCAAATATTTGCTTTTCAAGAAATGTCCGAGCATTGTCAAATTGTTTGTTCCATGCGTTGTTCTTTCTTCATAATTATGTCATTTTTCTTGCAAACGCTTACAATTACAATGGACAATTACAATGGATACAATTACAATTACATTCTTACAATTGCGATGGATATTGTTTTATCAGATTTTAGCTGATCAAGTATTTTCTCTCACCAGAAGTTAACTTTTTTTAATATCTCTGGTATAAAAGAAATTCTTGGTGGAAAAAATGACCTCTATTGTGCCTCAATTTTTGACTTTCTCCAGAGAACAGAAGTTTCTCACAGTACAATTAGGGATTGCAATATCGGTCCAAAAGTTCAATACAGGTATTCGGTATTCTTTAAATGCTAATACCGGTAGTAGAAATTTTAATAAATAAAAGAAAACACAGGCGTTTTTTTTGTCTTATTTGCCAGTTTTATTAGAGAATGTTAATATCACTACACAAATTTGTAACTTAGACAGTATATAAAGAATAAAAAAATTAAAGTAACATCTTATTTATTTAAATCACAAAAAAGTGTAAATATCACTATTCAGTCTGCGGTACTATTACAAATTTTTGAAATGTGATCTTAAAAAACATAATGTATCAATCGTACTATCATTAAGTCTGGAACTTAATTTTGTGCAAAAGTTACCAGCTGCCGAAAACGGTGTTTCAGCATCTCGATATGACAAACCATCTAATGCTGTCATTTTACTTATAATTTCATCCAAATTATCTTTTTTTTTTCAAAATAATCTATAATCCCTTCACTTTAATAACTCTTGAACCATTTTTACATTGTGCACACTAGATTCTTTTCATCATATAAATAATGAAACCAAACGGAAGTATTATTAACTGATTCTTTATGTTCTTTAAAGTTATTCTTATTCATTATTATGGGGTGTTATTTATTATATATATAATAAATCTGAAAAAAATATTTTGAACTTTAAAGTATGATATGCAAATACAATGTGAATAGCAAATTCACCAATTTAAAAAATATCGAAATATTACACACTTTGTTCACAACTACAACTTTGTTTGCACAGATAAGAATTTCTAGTTTTCAGATAAGAATTCCGAATAAGAATAAGAATTTCACAGATAAGAATTCTAAATTTTTAGTAAATATCGAAAAAACGGTATTTAAACTTGTGAATGACGGTATTACAAAATTGTACAAATGGCTCAAAATACCGGTATACGGGTATTGCAACCACTAATCGTAATCACTAATGTAGGTGAAAAATAATGTAACATAAACAAGTTATTTCTAAATATTATTCCGTAAGTACTGTGCTTGTGCTGTAATTTTTGTGCATCTTATATAGCAAACAGATTTTGTGTATTTTACAAATTATGCAATTATATTATTGCCGGGCAGGAATGGCAGGGGCAGGTATGGCAGGGGCATGCATGGCTCGAGGTTGAATGGCCGGGTATAGGCTCGTGCTCACCAAGGCGAGAAGATGCAAGCGAAAAAATTTGACCAATCACTAGCCTCACCGTGGTCGCCTGAAACCGGTTTGCAGTCCGCCGCTTGGAGTTGCCCAACTTTCAACTCAAAGCGGTTTTTCACTAGGCGTAATGCTATTTCTGACGTTTCGTTGTGAAGGGGTCGAAAAAATTTTGTCGCTTGCCTCTTGAATCTACACGTCTCTCGCCTCGGTGGGAACGAGCCTTATGAATGGTTCGGGCATGAAAGATGGAGCATGAATGGCTCGGACATGATGGACGGGGCATGAATGGCTTGGGAATGAATGGCGGGGCAGGAATGGCCCGGTATGAATGGCGCGGGAAAGAATGACAGGGGCATTCATGGCTCTGGCATGAATGGCGGGGCACGAATGGCGCGGGCATGTATGGCGGGGCATGAATGGCGCGGGCATGTATGGCTCGGGCATTATTGGCAGGTGCATGAATGGCAAGGCCATGAATGTCACGGTCATGAATGGAAGCGCATGATTGACTCGGGCATTAATGGCGGGTCAGGAAATGGCCATTGGCCAGGAGAGGATGGATGGAAATTCATGTTTGAGTTCCGGACGATTATTCTGATTTGCACACAAGTTCGGTCACATTTCTCATTTTCCGAATTGTTTAGTGTACGAAACAATTTCATTCAACTATTTTAATTTCATTTCGTTAGCATTAGTAAAAATAATTAATTACTACATAAATTTTAAAAATGTACGCTGAACTAGAACAATTTGCTTCCACTTTATTTGTTTATTTTTTATTATTATATAAAATACTATAGATTTTTATGACTTTTCATGTAATATAATGATAATAATGTTATTACATTATATTTATGATGTTAATGAATAAAGCAATATTTAATAAATAATAGATAATGTAATTGTTTGAAATAAAATTGTTTGTAAATATCTCGCTGAAAAGTGAAAACAGTTTTTGATCCTTCGTTTTATTCTAGGTTTGCACTTGCCCCAAAAAAAATGTTTAGATATTATAAATAAGCTCTTGATGCTCATAGGATCTCGATCTGTTGTTTCTGTGAAGCGCATTTAATCGTTTGTATGCAGCGTCTGTCGTGTTTTAGAGTCATCCTATATTTATATTAATAGGGATAGGAATGACCATATTTTTATTTAGGGATAGCAATATTGAACCTAAAGTTCATTACCGGTATTCGGTATTTTTAGATACAGGGACGGTAAATTTTAAAAAAATTTAACCACGGTAAAATTTTTTTTTATATTACTTGTTTTGTTTTGTTTTCCAGTTTTATTAGAGAATGAAAATATCACAAAAGAAATTCGCCGAACTATTAACTGATTTTTTATGTTCTTTAAAGCTATTCTTAATCATTATACAATGTGAATAACAAACTCACCAATTTAAAAAAATATCGAAATAATACACGCTTTCTTCACAACTACAACCTTGTTTTCCCGGATAAGAATTTGTAGTTTTCAGATAAGAATTCTGAATAAGAATTCACAGATAAGAATTATGAATAAGAATTCTTTCACAGATAAGCATTCTGAATAAGAATTCACAGATAATAATTCTTTCACAGATAAGAATTCACAGATAAGAATTCTTTCACAGATAAGAATTCTAAATTTCTAGTAAATTCCGAAAAAATGGTATTTAAACTGGCGAATACCGGTATTACAAAGTTGTACAAATGGCTCAAAATACCGGTATTCGGTATCCCCGTATACCGGTATTGCAATCCCTAAGTACAATATTCGACATAAATTTAGAAAAAGAAAGATAAAACGTGGTTCATACTTTAACGAAACGGCACATACTAAAAGTCAAAACGTTGAGACAATTATTGGACATAAAGCAGTTCTCTACCTAGTTCCAGTTCTGCTGCTCTGAAAAATCATGCATCTTCAATCGACACAAATGGAAATCAGAAATGGTATTGTCTGGACAATATGAAAGACGGACTTTGAGGCTATCCATGAATCAAGTCGATTTCGACTTCATCCAAAGAACAGAAGTGCTGCTCAGGCAAGTCATGCATCCTCAACTAAAATGATGCATTGTCAACAACATGCATCCCATCCTCAACAACAAATGGTCATGCATCAACAACAAATGGAAATCAGAAATGGTATTGTCTGGACAATATGAAAGACGGACTTTGAGGCTATCCATGAATCAAGTCGATTTTCGACTTCATCCAAAGAACAGAAGTGCTGCTCAGGCAAGTCATGCATCCTCAACTAAAATGATGCATTGTCAACAACATGCATCCCATCCTCAACAACAAATGGTCATGCATCAACAACAAATGGAAATCAGAAAGGGCATTGTCTACAAAATATGGAAAGTAATGCAGGACTTCCCAACGTAATGTTTCCAAATATTTGCTTCGCAAGAACTGTCGGAGCATTATTTTGTGGGAAAATGACTCCGTTGTTCTTGCCTCATATTTTTTTTTTTCTTACAGATGCCTTAATTACAGTGGATAACATCCATCAATATTTTGGTAATCAGATTTCATCAAATCATAATTATATTCTCCTGACCAGTGAAAGCTTGGACGACGTATCAAATTCACCTTGTTTTAATAACTTAAGCTAGCTGGTATCTTTTTTGTATTGTAAGTTTTTACTCGTGTGTTTGTATGTTTCATCCAGCATGCTTTTTCTGGTATATGCGTATGCTTTTTCTGGTATATTTGTGTGTTTTTCTAGTATGCTTGTTTTATTTGCATGTTTTTCTGGTATGTCTGCTTTATTTGTATGTTTTTCCTGTATGCCTGTTTTATTTGTATCCTTTTCTGGATGTCTGGTTTATTTTAGCTGGTATACATTTCCTGCGTTTCTCTACAAGAATTCAACGTGCTTCAACTGCATTTTTTTCCAATTAAAAGAAAAAAGTGAAGTTTCACGCGAATGTTTCTTTTCAGTGCAAAATTCGAACATAAAGTTAAAAAAAATATTTTTTCATGTTCCAATGGTATGACGCATGCTGAAAGTCAAAGAATTAAGGCAATTGTTGGACATAAAGTAGTTCACTGCCTAGTTCAGTTCTAATTACACCATCTGTAAGAAACAACAGATATCAAGTATAGCATGTAATATTTTCTATAGGATTAAAATCAAATATGTTTCAATTTACAATTTCTTAATATGCGTTCTAATTAGGATAATACGGTTTTTAACTAGGGATAGAATCTCGAAAAGCCACCGTCAAGGATACAAACCTGAGTTCAACAGCTTCTGTAGTTTTGGACTTTACTGATTGGCAAAGAGCTAACTTGCGTTGATAAGTCTAGCGGTGATGAGTTATTACAGAGAAGCCTACAGAAGTTTTTAGCGTGCTTTTGTTGCCGAGCCCCTTGCTGTTATATGGTTTCCTCTGTATAACCTGTGAAGAGAGTCACAGTTTGGGTGTGATCCGGAGAAAGAGATATTCTCATTCCAGCTAGTGTGTGGTTGTCGTGACATGGCCCCATGTAGTGGATAATGCTGCTGATATAGTTGACTTCTTTTTTCTTTGCAAATATCTTGCATGAGTTATTTATGTCGTACAATAGATGTGGGTGAATGTTTTTGTGTATGACAGGCACCATAGGGCAACCTAACCATTATCCCAAACACAAATTTCCATATTGTACAAAATTTCAATGACAAAAAGGCATTGTTAAAGATAAATTTTAATAAACAATTTATTTCTTTTTTTTGGTTGCAATTTTTTGTGATATTGTTATGCTTGTGTTTATATAAAGAGACATTTCCCTAAAGAAAGGAAATATTTCCTTGTGTTTATTTCATTCTAATATTTTACATTTTTCGTTTATGTTAATTCTTCATTCAGTTATTTTTTAATATTTTAGAGTTTACAGTTTTGTATTTATTTAATATTTTTAACTTTCCTGTATTAATTTGATTTTAAGCCTTATGAAATCAGTGTGGTTGCAGGTGATTATTTATATTTTAATTACTCAATGTCACCTTGGGGCCTAATGGCCGAGTGATTGGAATTCGATGGAACAGGTGTCGGGTTCCAATCCCAGTGGGCCATGGATATTTAGGGGGGTTCCGAAATCCACTTTAAACCGTAGATCCCTGACTAATATGACTGTTGGACGTACGACTCACAACTGTACCTCGTAAAAAGAAAACATAACATGCTTCGAATTCTGCCTGTATGCAGGCGGCCTTGGCCCAGCATGGGGCTGTTGCGCCAGTGGTGATGATGATGAATGTCACCTTTTTATTGCACTGAAATCTGGTAATGAAATGCCTTAATACTTTTCAAGGAGGATTAGTTTTTATATCATTGCTTATTATATTCTTACCTCAAGAAATTAATTTAAAATGTCAGAATTTTCTCACAATAAACCTGAATATTGAAAATTATTTCAAATAATTAAAAAAAAAAAAGAAAATAAGGAGCTACATTTATTATTTATCAAAGAGACATAAAACAACATGCATATTAAATTGTCTGACTATAGGGATATTTTATCTATCCAGAGACATACAAGGACAATATGCAAAGAGCGATTCGGATGTAAATAATTTAATTATGTGGAGTATTGGTCGTAATGTATGAAGAATGAATCAATTTTAAATATTCCTCTATATTTAATAATTGATAAAACATTAACTACTCAAATGTGTAAAGCTAAAAATCCTGTTTTAAAATACTTAATAGAAAACATGGAACAATTTACAAAATTATTTCTTGAAATCATTTCGAATGAATTATATGCTACTAAGCTAGAGATATTTCTGGCAGTATTTTAGATATCCGACTGAAATACCTTTCGCTTGACATCAGTTTTCAATTATAAATTGTCTAGATTTAAAGGCGATTACGGTAACTAGAATAGTTAAGGGCAATCCAGGTGTTGCGACGGACTTCCAATGACAAAATGTCTCGTGCACACATTTAGGAGTTTAAATCTGAAACTGTATATGCATTGGTAAAGATTGTTAAATGCATTTTAATTAGTTCCATAGATATTTTTCGGATATATGGGTTTTTCGTCAAACGGATGATAGGTAATTTATAATTATCTAGATATTTGCAGTTTATCTGATGTCTATTATAAATTTAGTTGGAATTTAATATGTGCTTAGATTTAGTTGTGGATGTATCAAGAATGATATATTTTAATTACAGGCCCATTATTCAATTCCTTCTATTAGCTCACATTCTCCCTATGTATATCTTGTTCAAATTTTCAATCATTAATAAAATACTTTTTATTCATCCACTCAAGTTCAAATACAATTTTTTTTAACTTGTAGTGGATGACACTTTATGTTAATACAGTTCTTTCAAATATTAATTCAGTAATTAAATTTAATTAATTAATTTTATTTTTTTTTTTTAGATTTAATTTGCATATATCCAGCAATAGATGGTGCCAGATAAAATTAAAAAAATGAAAGAATATTATTTATAAAGGACTTTCTGCAATTTATTGAAAAAAAAGTAGGAATTGCTTAAAAAAAAAATTTGTGTTACTTGTTTTTCTTTAAAATTTCAAATATATTGCAATGCAAATGAAATCAGTACTGAATAATTTTATCTTGGAGCTGGATAAATTAAATTATGAGATTTGTTTGGACTAATTTATTAATTAAGTTATGAATAAATTAAGTTTAGGAAACAAAATGTCTCGTGCACACATTTAGAAGGTTAAATCTGAAACTGTATATGCATTGGTAAAGATTGTTAAATGCATTTTAATTAGTTCCATAGATATTTTTCGCCTTTCAAATGGATGATAGGCAATTTATATTTTCCTAGGTATTTGCAGTTGATCTGATATATATTCTAAATTTAATATGAGTTTAGGTTTAGTTGGTTGCATGATTACTGCATTTAATTACCAGCATATTATTTTCTTTAAAGTATCAAATATATTACAGTGCAAATAAATACAATATTAAATTTTATCTTAGAGTTGCACTAATTCAATTTTGAAGTGAAGAGACAACATTAATCCCTGTAACAAATTATATTTTTTTGTTTAATACAAAAGGTTTTCTGTTTCTAAATTCAGACAATAATGTAATATAATTGCTTTATTCTAAATTTATATATATAGGAAATAAAAATTACGTATAATAAAATTTATTTTGGAATGACATTTATTTCGAATTACTGGCATGGAATCATAATGTATCTTAATTGATTGTATTTATTCTTTTCAAAGGAACTTATATATGACGCCACTGTAATGGTAAACATGTAGATGATTTAGCGTTACCTAGGGTAACAGGCGATGTCTGATGGCTGAATGACTAGTCCTCTGGCGCCCGGTGAAACAGGTTTTAGATTCCCATCCCAGAGGTGCCATTTATATTTGTAATGCTTCGGAATCCTCTTTAAACCGTATATAGCTGTCTAATATGATTGTAGAACGTAGTGTTGACAATTCTATCACGTAACTCTTAAAAAAGAAAGCATCTCCTGTCTCAAAACTTACCAGTAGGTTGATGACCTTTGGCTGCCATGGGGCTGTTGCTACAATGAAAAGAAGAAGAATAACAAGTCATTTAATTTTTCATTCCAGCTTTCATAAAAAACGAGAAAAATGCATAAATACATTTACAACAGGTATGTAATGAATTAGATAATACCCTTGTTAGTACAAACGCATTTGACGAACATCATCAAATGTTACACTGCAACACACACTACTACGCTGAGCGAACACTTCCAAGTGAGATATGTGATACTGTGTCACTACAATGCTGAACGAATACCACAAAGCGGGACATGTGATACTGCGTCACTACAATGCTGAACAAATACATCCATGACATATGATGATGCGTCATACATCCATGACAGTGCTGAACGAATTCCCCAAAGTGTGACATGCGATGCTATGTCACTACAGTGGTGAACGAATATATCCCCAAGTGTGACATGAGGTACTGCGTCATTACAATGCTGAACAAATACATCCAAGTATGAGATGTAATACTGCGTCATTACAATGCTGAACGAATACATCCAAGTGATGACTCTTTAATGGATGACATGTGATACTGCGTCACTACAATGCTGAACGAATACATCCAAGTGTGATATGTGATATGCTTCGTCTCTGAACGAATACATCCAAGTGTGATATGTGATGCTGTGTCTCTTTAATGATAAACGAATACATTCAAGTGTGACATGTGATACTGCGTCACTACAATGCTGAGCGAATACATCCAAGTGTGACATGTGATACTGCTTCACTACAATGCTGAACGAATACATCCAAGTGTGATATGTGATGCTGTGTCTCTTTAATGATAAACGAATACATCCAAGTGTGACATGTGGTACTGCGTCCCTAAAATGCTGAGCGAATACCTTCAAGTATGTTGTAGTTCAAGGCCTTCATCTCTACCCAAAAGGAAGGACATTTCGGCTTTACAGATTTATTTCTTCTATCGTGTTGGCAGCTTTGAATCTTTTGTTGCGGCATTGCTTGCCGAGTATCGAACCACACACTCTGGATTTGTTAACCTAGTGCTATTTTTAACAGATCATTCACTTGCTTTTGAAAGTATAATTTATTATTTCGGGAAAGAAAAATAGTGAGCTTTTATTTATTTTCTTAATGTTTTAATCTTGGTATTCTTTTTAGCCATTGAATGAACAATGAGCTATAAAATCTCCTCAGCTTGCTTTATCTACACAAAAATAAAGTTCGCTCTTTTTTTAATATGATGAACCTACTCTCAAAAAATATGTTTCAAAAATAAAAGAAAGGAAGTTTATCTTAATTTGGTATAAAAGCGTAATTTATATTTTTATCAATTGTTGTTAATCAAGTATTATTTTTCATTTCACTAATAATCTCTTTTATCTTTTTTTTTTCTTCCAATTGTCATACAGATTAATTTTTGCTTTTAAATTAATAGTTTTCTTTGGTTAAGTAGCGTCACAAATAATGAATCCTTATTTTTACAAACTAATTTTTTTTTTTAAATTCTATTGAAAAGTTTAAGAGGATCATATTTTCTTGTATTATTAACGTATATTTAAATTTCTTAAGCCTGCCTAAAGTTTTAATAAAAGCTCTTTTTCACTTATTAAACCCTTTAGGGAAAACAAAATACTCATTATTTTAAGATTTAGGAAGTCTTTGTTTAAAATAAAACATTTTTTTCGGGTATTTTAAAATGTAAATTACTTAATTGGTTTTTGCGGAAGTATACAGTACAAAAACTAATCATTATTCGTTTCATGTTTTAGACATTCAAAGTGAAATATTTCATACAAACTGCACTGTATGTATTTTATCATCATCATTGGTGTAACAGCCCCATGGTGGGCCAAGACCGTCTGCCTATTGGCCGATTTCGAGACAGGAGGTTTTCTTTTTACAGAGTAAGGTTTTGAGCCCAATGCCCAAAGCACTACAGTCATATTAGACCGAGACCTGCGGTTTAAAGTGGATTCCGAACAATTATAGGCATTTATGGCACCGCCGGGACTGGAACCCAAAACCTGTGTCACCCAGCGCTAGTCACTCGGCTATCAGGCCCCATCTTTTTTATAGATGTGTTAAAGAAGTGTATATATTTTATGTTGATTTATTTTGATGTTATTATGTTGATGATGTTATTGATGTTGATTGATGTTTATTGATGTTATTTTATTTTGATCAGATAAATGCGTAGCATAAATTAAGATCTATTTGTAAAATGAATCTTAGAATCAGCATAAATCAGACAAATGATATTTTTTATTTTACTGTTCTTCAAAACCAATAATAAATCAATAAATTTGACATAATTTGAAAATGGATTCAATTTTATTTAAAAATAATTTTAAAAACTGACTCTTTTAGAAATTAATCAGTTGAGTTTAATTTTATCGTGTTAATGTATATTATTTTGTCGTGTTATTTTAAACATATTTTATATTTGTTATTCTTTGTTAATTTTTTTAAATACCTTTGTTGTAAGGGTAATAAACATTTTAATTAATATTATACTCATCTTTAAAAAAATAAGAATAAATTAAACTTTTATTATTTTTAGTAAACACTTTTCTTTATAAAGGCATTAAAATATTTTATGGCCATTTTACATCATAGATCAGATACATGCATTTTTTTAACGATTAGATGCTAAATTATGTACAGTATTATTATAATGAGAAAAGCGAACATTTTAAATAATTATATAAAGTATAAATGCTTTAATAAAGTGGTAAGAGAATAAAGTTATTTCATAGATTAATTAAATAGTTTTTGTTTTATACAGCGTTCAAATTAACTTTATATTGCAACGTCTCAGCCTATACTAGACCTATGATAGCTTCAAGAAGACGGCCAATTTGGGAACACTTTAAATTTTATTTACAAGCATTATTTCTCTATACATAACTCTATTTATAATGAAAAAAAAATTAATGATATGAATTAGATACACATGTAGGACGGAAGGGCGGATATTTTCAAAGTTCTTTAGTTTTTCATTCTAGCCCAGGGGTCTCCAAACCGGGCCAAATCCGGCCCGGCAGTGTCATCAATCCGGCCTGCGACAGTGAATAGCTTATTGTTGCTGTAATAAGTTGAATAAAAAAACACAGAATGATAATAACTCGGTTTTATTTACTTGCTAGATAAAACTTAATGACTGGCGTAATACACAGAAAATTTAACTTAAGCATAACAACTAACAAATAATTGTAATGAATCCCACTAACATTATAAACTAGGGAATATCCTGCGGTTACCATCTGTAGTTATGTTGGGGTAAAGTATATCGCATATGTATGTATATCGAATGTATGTATATATCCTGATGTCTGGAATGTATATATCCTGAATCAAACATATGATTTTTATCCTGAAAATGCCCCAGGAAGCGGAAAAGCTAAATTAACGCCAATGAAACTGCTTGGTATCCACTTGTAAAAAAGAGTGATTTATGTGTGATTTTTCATTGAAAATAGTTTGTAGTTGTGGATCAATTTTACTTGTACCAATTATTAAGAGAGATTTAAGATGCTCATCAGTTAACTTATATTTGTAAACATTCTTTGTGTATTTTATTTTGGAGAATGTTTTCTCACATAAGTAAGTAGTACCAAAAACAGAAAACAGCCCACTAACAAATTTATATAAATTATCAAATTGTATCAGTGGAAGACTCTTATAAAACTCCAAGAAAGATGAGTTTTGATATTTGTTCTTAATTACATCACTGCACTGTAAAACAATAATTTCTATTTGAAGTTCCGGGGCTAAGGTTTCAATATCAGTATCAAAATGATTTTGAAAAATCTTAATTTCATTTGCAATGGCATCAAAGTCTGAGAAACGAGTATCAAAATTTATCTTCAAAGCACTCAATATTTCACATGTTTTGAAATGTATGAAACATTTTTTACGTAATTGTGATTGAAACAATATTATTTTCTGCAGGAAAGATTTGATATTAGAGTATAGATCAGGAAAAAGCTGTTTTTCTCCTTGCAATCTCAAATTTAATTCATTCATATGTTTTGTCAAATAACATAGAATGCTAACTTCCACAGCCATTCGCTATTTTGTCATTCAGTATGAGGACGATGCTTTTCATTCAAAAAAATTTCGATCTGTGCTCGAAGTTCAAAAAAGCGCTGCAGGACTTTTCCACAACTAAGCCAGCTTACGGCAGTATGATATGGTAAATCATTTTCTCCCATATCTTCAATAAACTCTCGGAATTGTCGGTGATTCAGCCTAGTGGATCTGATAAAATTAACAATTGATATGACTGGAGTTAGAACCAAACATTTTCCGCACAAGGACTGTTTATGAATGATACAATGTAAGACTAATGGTTTTGAACCACTATATTTTCTATTGCCTTTGACACAATTGAAACCACTCCTTTATTTTTACCACACATGTTTTTGCCTCCTTCTGTTGTGATATATTTCAAGTTTTTCTATAGCAGGTTCTTTTTATTAATGGCATTGTCAACTCCCTTAAAAATATATTTACCAGTAGTCGTGCCATGAATACTATCAATATCAAGAAGTTCTTCACACACTTCATAGCTTTTATTTACTCTTCCAATAAAAGTCAACACCTGAACCGTATCTGTCACATCCGTTGACTCATTCAGGCTAGAGAAAACCGCCCAAGATATTCATTTTTGTCAGACAGTTGAGATGATAGATTTTCTGCGATGTTTTGCACCCTCCGAGCCACGGTGTTTGCTAAAAAACTGACAGTTAAAAAATTTTTATCTTTTCGGAGCACAATTCTTCGGCTACTGCAATTACGCATTCTTTGATAATTTCTCCATCGGTGAATGGTTTTCCACGTTTTGAACTTTCAAGAGCCATACGAAAGTAGGCACGAGTTACAACCTCTTGTTCAATTTTGACTTTTGTAAGCAAAGATTGCTGCAATTTCAATTCGCGCTTCAAAGCTTGAAATTTTTCTATTCGCAAACTTCCTGTATTTTTTGAGTAATTTTGAAAATGTTTCGTTCATAATGACGTTTAATGTTATGTTATTTGAGAACGGCTATGGTTCCATCGCAAATCAAACGTAGCACCTTATTACTGGACTCAATCACGAAATATTGAAAATTCCATTGATATTTGAATGTTCTGCATTCCTATCTATTTTTCGCTTTTTTTCCATACTATTACATCACACACAAAAAAAATTACAAGTTAAATCAAAATACAGTTACATAAGGAGTTTGTCTAATCGGTCTTTTAAAAGGGGTTGCGCACTACTTTGCTTCACAATAGACATAGTTCCGCTTCCTTCGCCTTCCTAGGTAGACTGAGTCGCGGTCGCGCCGCTAGCTTCTTATACTCAATTACTGCGATGTCGATGATGACAAAGATGTCGTCAGTGTCACGGTCGCATCGATACACACAATACTAATTGCAGTAATTGAACCAGCGAACTTAGCAAACGTATGAGCAAACGCTCAGAGCGCGCAATTGGCGAGAAATTACAGTCTAGAAATTATAGATAATGGACAGAAAAATTAAAACGGTTTTGGCCCTTGGTACTTACTGCACTAAACAGTATGGCCCTAAGGCTGGAAAGTTTGGGGACCAATGATCTAGCCCAACCTGTCTTCGGTATACCTTATTTATCACACGGCGTGGTATACGAAACCAAAAGAGGTTCACTTTATAAACAGGCGGAAAGTCCGGCATGTTCAATTACCGTCAGAATAAAAGAAAAACAACATTTTTTGTCGATTTGTCGCAGAACTATATTCTTCTTCTCCAAAACCTCCCTTTAAAATATCTGTCAAGCTTCCCTCACTTCTCATTGGAGTAGACACTTTCTCATCCCATGGTCTATCACCAATCACGATGCAACAACTCATGATGTAATCCAGATTCCATCCGTAATTGTTTCGACCTGTGAAGGTAGCACAGACAATCTCTAACTTCATGTGGACTCATTATCCATAACATTGAATATCTGCTATAAGATTTGAGTGGCAGGTTGTTATTATGTACTTGTTAAAAAAATATACATTCCTTTATGCTGGGAACTGCTATGATACAATATAAGCTATAATATAGAGTATTTACAATTTGGATGACAGTAAACATATTTCAATAACAATTTATCATTGTATTAGAAAGATAGAACATTCGAAATAACATGAATAACATAATTCCCTTGCACCAATTAGACTAAGCCATGCAGAATTTGTCAAACAAAATACTATTTTTCCATTTCAAAACAAATCAATTTATTTTATTTTTTTAATTTTTTTAAATTAAATTCTAAATAAATTTAAAAAATTAAAATTAATTAAATTCTTGTAATCAATTACATCAAACAGGCTAGTCCATGCAAAATTATTCAACCAAAACAAAAATTTTTTCCTCCAGAACCATCTAATTTATTTTACTTTCAAAAACTCTTTGAATTGAATTTCAAATAAATTAAAAAAATTTTATTTAAATTAAAATTAACTAAATTCTCGTAATCTCTTACATCAAACAGGCTAATCCATGCAAAAAATGCCCGAATAAGCTAAATTTGACTTAGAAACTAGTAAAAATATAAAATATTTTATAAAACGTAACTCATTACACTCAAATGGAGTAATATGAGTCCTTAGAATAACTAGAATATATTTTTGTAATCTCTTACATCAGTCATACTAATCCATGCAAAAATATTCAACCAAAAAAAATTTAATTTATTGAAACAACTCCACAACAAAATTATTTTACTAAGACAATATTTTTTTCCCTTCAAAAGCAATTTAATTTATTTTATTTCTTAAAATTCTTTGAATTGAATTCTAAATAAATTAAAATTTATAAATTTCTTGTAATCACTTACAGGCTATGCAAAAATGTTTAAATAAGCTAAATTTTTCTTAGAAACTAGTAAAAATATACAATGTCCATTACACTCAGATTGGGTAAAATGAGTTATTAAAATAACATATGCATTCTTGTTATCTCTTTCATCAATCATATTAAACAATGCAAAATTATTCAACTTATTCAAAATCATTCAATTATTAATTATACCCCATTCAATATTTTTTCAATTCAAAACAATTTAATTTATTTTTTTTAACTTTTTGAATTGAATTCAAAATAAATTTAACAAATTTAAAATTAATTAAATTCTCGTAATCGCTTACATCAAACAGGCTAATCCATGCATAAAATGTTTAAATAAGCTAAATTTGGCATTCAAGGTAGTAAATATTTACAATATTTTATAAAAAAGTAACTCATTACACACAGATGGAGTAATAGTCATTAAAATAACCTATATATTCTCGTAATCTCTTACATCAATCAGACAAATCCATGCAAAATTATGCAACAATTTCTCGTGAAGATGAATATCATAGATCGTTACAATAATTTCCAGGTCATTATTTCCATATATCTAATTGTCAGGGGATCTTGGCCAAAAATACCTGGTTCACAGAACATCCTTGACTGCTACCCACTCAAGTTATTAATAATTGGTTGATTCATTATTGCTTGACTCTCCGGGCAATTTAACGCATAGTTAGCGGAACAGGGATAATTATTACAGTTGACCCTTTTGCTACTTAGAGCATTTGCTATGATGTCCTGTTAATTGTCCTGTTGTCCTTAGCATATTACACTGAAATGAATTTTGTATTTGGACATTGATTTTAATACCTAATATTATCCAATAAATTGTTTCCGACTTTTGATTTACAATAGCATTCCAATTATATTTCCACATATTCCTTTAGAAATGAATCATATGTTTTTTTTAATATAATATAATTTTTTTAATTAATTTTTTATTTAATTAATAAAAATAATAAAAAATAATTTAAAAACTGAAAAATAATTTTTAAAAATATATATAATAAATTTATTACAGTTTTCAAAACTGGCGTTCCCAGTTTTTTTACAATTTTATCATTAATACAAAAGTAAATCTTTGGAAAATGTAAAAAATTAGAGTTTGAGATGTCAACCGGTGTTAGAATTAAAATATTTTATATCTTATATCTAATTATACCTATGTATACCACACCTATATATGCCTATGTATACCTATGTATCTAATTATACCTCATATTTAAACTAGTTATTTTTATATAAATTTCAATAAAGATTTGTTATATTAAAAAATAGATAATAATAAACATTGCTTTCTAATTTAAATTTAAGTTTCATTACTAAACATTTAAAAAATTAAAAATTGCATTGGCTTATTATTAGTAGTAATTTAGTAATTTATTCATAAAAGTAAACTAATAACCTAAATTACCTAAATACGAAAGACATGTGGATGGCGCTTTCATTTAATAATGATTAATGAGTTTTCATATTGAGACTTTCCACCAATACAAATCATGTGCAGCATTTTGAAAGTTTCTGAGCTTGGAGTATTTATTCTAACAGTACAGTACAATTAATTTATTTTATAAATGTAACAGATTAATATTAAGTGTGAAATTTTACTACTTTATTGAAAATGAAATGTTTAAATTAAAATGAATTGTTTGCACATAAATTTGTAAATAAATTTAATTTTGAGTGATCAAAAAATATTTTTAAAATACTGCCGTGACAATAATTTAATGGTCATGGTCATATCATTGATTTAAATCTTAACTGAATCAGCGATATTTGTTTCTATTGCACTTATACAATATTTATACCTATCAAACAATTCATATATATATATATATATATATATTATTTCCATTGACAAAAAAAAACAAAAGAATAAAGATCCAAAATATACAAAGTTGACCAAAGTCATTGCCTTAAAATTCTGTGCACGCTAGTAAAGCGCGGTCTCTGGGTCGGCGTCAAGTACAGGCATCGTTGGAGGTGGTCTCTGTTCACTGGATCTGCTGAATTACACAGGGGACAGCCAGAATTCGAAGACATTTTAATGCGAAGGTTAAAAGGTTCTGCTAGGCAGTCAGAAGACGGAACTGGGCGACAGCATGTCGTCGCAGATTGCGGATATTGTTAAAAGATCTTCAGCTCTCCAACGCTTTGACTTAATCTCATCTTGAGTTTGTAACTTGTGACTTTTAGCCATTATTTTCTTGATATATAATTTTATAGAATGGAATGACAGTGACGAATATCTCATTTGAAGTATCCTTGAGCCTTGGGGTACAAAGTAGATCCACCTCTTAGTTGGTGCACCGTGGGCAAGGTTCTTATAAAAGTAGTATGCATCTTCTGGCAGTGCTTTTTTCAACACGTCTTCTCGTCGTTGTCATCCCCATTTCACCAAATCTCGAGGATTGGCCTTAGTCTTCTCCAATGGTACGCTAGTGTTTTGTCTCAACTAAAAAGAATTATTTTTAAATATAGTTCCAAAAATGTTAAATATACATTAAAGTGAATAGTATTATTATAGATAATCCATATTTCTTCTAAAAATGAAAATATTTACTTTAGCATATACTCTTTAAATCTTTACATAAAAAATATCATTATATTTATGTAATTTCAACGAATATTCCAAAAGCTAAAAAGAGAAAAAGAATATTCCTAAATATCTCCTAAAAAGAATATATAATTAGAAAATAGGAATATATAAAGAACCTTTCTAAGAGTCAAAAAGAACGTTCCTAAAACAGCTGTTTTAGGAATATATTAACACATGTGTTAGAATTAACATTCATCTATGAAAGTAACCGTTGCTTAAAAGTACATTACTTAAAGAAATGCATACAAAATAATAAAAATTATACCTTGTAAGTTTTAAAAAAATTATATATTAAAATTTTTGAGTTAAATCGTTAAATATCTCTTGAGTAAAAAGGAAACATTTTCATGAAATTAGTGTTATGCAATAACAAAACCATCCCATTAGAATAACGTACGTAAACTTAACATGTAACACCATTACTAAATGAGATTATCATTATTTCTACTGCTAATGGCAAATCCCTCTGACCAAAATCTAAGAACAACAATGTGCTCTTAGCGTAACCGAATTGCCTATCACATTGAGACGAATGAAATCTGACATTCCAAATCCGGTAAAAGAATAAAAATACTTTCAAATGACACATTTCTGAGCATCTGGCCATAATCAGTTTCCAAACCTACGTCTGTGTGTAAGATTTTAATGGAGATATCCATTATCTTGAAAGACCTTAAATGAGATTAACAACTCCCATTAACCGTGCACATTCCCATTATACTCGCCCATGAATGGCACTCTCCGGAATGAATTGATAAATGACATCGCAAACAAATACCATGAATAGATGTACCAATTGCAATAAGCTGATACTTTTATAAGTAGCACATGGAGAAAAAATTTGTTCATTATAATAAGTATGGCGTGTTTGTAAAAAAATGATGGAATTTAAAAGAGGTTGAAGAAAAAGTTTTATTTTTAGAACAATTTTATGTTGCAGAATAATGACACAAGTTGAAGTTCCTCGCTAATATATTCTAAGGATTTCGAATACAACAATGTAAAAATTAATTAGTGTATAGAAACGACTGTCCTACATTGAACAGTTTAAACAAACTGATACTAATACTGAAAAAACTGATACAAACAGATACTAGTGTATTTTAGAACAATGTTAACTTTGAAGAATGAGACAAATTGATGATTCTCGCTAATATATACCAACGATTTTGAATACAACAATGTAAATGCTAATTATTGCAACAAAAACTGCCATGCATTAAACGGTTTAAACAAACTGATACTCTTATATAGGTAGAATGCATAGAGCAGTATTATATCTGTTTATATATTATATCTGTTTATATATTATATTTGTTAAAAAGTATTCATTTATATTAAGTATGATTTGTGTGAAAAAAAAATGTGAAGGAATTTAAAAAGGCTTGAAAGAAAAGTTTTAATTTTAGAACAATGTTAGCGTTGAAGAATAATGAGACAAATTGATGATCCTCGCTAATCTATTCTAATGATTTCGAATACAAAAATGTAAAAACTAATTATTGCATCAAAAACTGCTATGCACTGAACGGTTTAAACAAATTGACACTCTTATATCAAAAAGTAGAATGTGTAGAACAGAATTATATTTGTTTATATATTATATTTGTTAAAAAAATTATCCATTTATATTAAGTAAGGATTGTAGAAAAAAAAGTGATGAAAATTTAAAAATCTTTAAAGAAATTTCTTATTTTTAGAACAATGTTAGCACTAAAGAATAATGAGACAAATTGATGATCCTTGCTAATGTATACTAACAATTTCGAACACAAAAATGTAAAAACTAATTAGTGCAGAAAAACAACTGTCATGCATTGAACTGCTTAAACAAACTGATACTAGTACTGCAACAAACTGATACAAACTAATACTAGTTTTATTTTTGACTTTGAAGAATAACGAAACAAATTAATTATGCTCCATAATATATTTTAACGATTTCGAATACAATAAAATTAAAACCAATTTGTGTAGAAAAACAACTGCCATGCATTAAGCAGATTAAATAAACTGACTCTGTTGTATAAGTAACATGTTTAGAGCAAAATTATATTTGTTCTAATCCGCAAGGATTGTCCGAAAGTCTGACGAAATTTAAAAATACATGTAAGCCAATAATTTTCTTTTCTAAAACATGAATATTAAAAACATTTTCTGCAACATAAATATCGAGATTCTTAAGGAAACATGTACTGTTCTTTCTAATCTACACTGATGTGTCCAATATAGAATGGAACAATTCATAAATAATGCAGGAAAAAAATGCCATGCATTGAGCAGTTAAAACAAACTGATAATTTTATAATTCTGTTCTACTCTTCCTACTTATATATTTGTTCTAATCAACACGGATTGTTCGAAAGAATGAGTAAATTTAAGATTTCCAGAAAGTTTAAAAAAATCCATAAAACTTTTAAGGAAAATTATATATTTTTAGCTTTATGAAATATATGCATTGAAATCTTTGAGTAAAATCTTGAAATATCTCTTCACTAAAAAGGAAACATTATCATGAAATTAATTTTATAAAATTTACAACCCATTACATTAGAATAACGTACACAAACTTACATGTGACATCATTACTGAATGAGATATATAAAGATATTATTTCTACTGCTAATGACAAATCCCTCTGAACAAATTCTAGAAACAATAATGTGCTCTTAGCGTAACCGAATAGCGTATCATATTGAGACGAATGAAATCTGACATTCCAAATCCGGTAAAAGAATAAAAATACTTTCAGATTACACATTTCTGTGCATCAGGGCATAATCACTTTCAAACCTACGTCTCTGTGTAAGAGATTAATGGAGATATCCATTATCTTAAAAGACCGTAAATGAGATTAACCACTCGCATCGCCGGTGCAGATGCCCATTATACTCGCCCATGAATGGCACTCCCCGGAATAAATTGATAAATGACATCGCAAACAAATTCCATGGATAGATATAACAATTGGAACAAGCTGATACTTTTATAAGTAGCAAATGGAGAAAAACATTTATTCAGTATGATAAGTATGGCGTGTTTGTAAAAAAATGATGGAAAGTTTTATTTTTAGAAGAAAAAGTTTTATTTTTAGAACAATTTTAATGTTGAAGAATAATGACACAAGTTGATGAACCACGCTAATCTATTCTATGGATTTCGAATACAACAATGTAAAAATTAATTAGTGTATAGAAACGACTGTCCTACATTGAACAGTTTAAACAAACTGATATTAATACTGAAAAGACTGATACAAACTGATACTAGTGTATTTTAGAACAATGTTAACTTTGAAGAATGAGACAAATTGATGATTCTCGCTAATATATACTAACGAATTTGAATACAACAATGTAAATACTAATTATTGCAACAAAAACTGCCATGCATTAAACGGTTTAAACAAACTGATACTCTTATATAGGTAGTATGCATAGAGCAGTATTATATCTGTTTATATATTATATTTGTTAAAAAAGTATTCATTTATATTAAGTATGATTTTTGTATGAAAAAAAATGTGAAGGAATTTAAAAAGGCTTGAAAGAAAAGTTTTAAGTTTTGAACAATGTTAGCGTTAAAGAATAATGAGACAAATTGATGATCCTTGCTAATGTACACTAATGATTTCGAACACAAAAATGTAAAAACTAATTAGTGCAGAAAAATAACTGTCATGCATTGAACTGTTTAAACAAACTGATACTAGTACTGCAATAAACTGATACAAACTAATACTAGTTTTATTTTTGACTTTGAAGAATAACGAAACAAATTAGTTATGCTCCATAATATATTTTAACGATTTCGAATACAACAAAATTAAAACCAATTTGTGTAGAAAAACAACTGCCATGCATTAAGCAGTTTAAATAAACTGACACTGTTGTATAAGTAACATGTTTAGAGCAAAATTATGTTTGTTCTAATCCGCAAGGATTGTCCGAAAGTCTGACGAAATTTAAAAATACATGTAAAAAATATTTTTCTTTTCTAAAACATGAATATTAAAAACTTTTTCTGCAACATAAATATCGAGATTGTTAAGGAAAAATGTACAGTTCTTTCTAATCTACACTGATGTGTCCAATATAGAATGGAACAATTCATAAAAAATGTAGAAAAAAATGCCATGCATCGAGCAGTTAAAACAAACTGATAATTTTATAATTCTGTTCTACTCTTCCTACTTATATATTTGTTGTAATCAACACGGATAGTTCGAAAGAATGAGGAAATTTAAAATTTCGAGAAAGTTAAAAAAAATCCATAAAACCTTTTAAGAAAATTATATCTTTTTAGCTTTAAGAAATATATGCATTGGAATCTTTGAGTAAAATCTTGAAATATCTCTTCACTAAAAAGGAAACATTATCATGAAATTAGTTTTATAAAATTTACAAGCCATTACATTAGAATAACGTACAAAAACTTAACATGTGACATCATTACTAAATGAGATATATAAAGATATTATTTCTACTGCCAATGACAAATCCCTCTGAACAAATTCTAGAAACAATAATGTGCTCTTAGCGTAACCGAATTGCGTATCATATTGAGACGAATGAAATCTGACATTCCAAATCCGGTAAAAGAATAAAAATACTTTCAGATTACACATTTCTGAGCATCTGGCCATAATCAGTTTCCAAACCTACATCTTTGTGTAAGAGATTAATGGAGATATCCATTATCTTGAAAGACCTTAAATGAGATTAACAACTGCCATTAACCGTGCACATTCCCATTATACTCGCCCATGAATGGCACTCTCCGGAATAAATTGATAAATGCCATCGCAAACAAATACCTTGAATAGATATAACAATTGAATCAAGCAGATACTTTTATAAGTAGCAAATGGAGAAAAACATTTATTCATTATAAAAAATATGGCTTGTTTAAACAAAAATGTGATGGAATAAAAAAAACTTGAAAGAAAAAATTGTTTTTAGAACAACTTTAATGCCGCAGAATAATGAGACAGATTGATGATACTCGCTAATCTATTCTAACGATTTCGAATGCAACTATGTAAAAACTAATCACTGTAGAAAAACAATTGCCTTGCATTGAATAATTTAAACAAAATGATAATATTTTTTAAGCAAACTGATACTAGTTTTATTTTTAGAATAACGTTAAAGTTGAAGTATAAATGAGACAAATTGATTGAAACATACTGATGTACTGATACTAGATACAGTAAGAAACTGATATAAACTTATATTTGTTTTATTTTTAGAACAATGTTAAAGGTTAGTTAATGTTGAAGAAAAATGAGACAAATTGATTATCCTCTCTAATCTATTCTAACAATTTCAAACACATTCATGTAAAAACTAATTAGCCAATATAGCTTGTTTGAAAAAAAAAATTGATGGATTTTAAAAAAAGCTTGAAAGAAAAAATTATTTTTCGAACAAAGTAAATTATACAACAATGTAAAAAGTAATTAGTGCAAAAAAACGACTGTCATGCATTGAACAGTTTAAACAAACTGATATTACTTTTAAACAAGTTGATTCCAATATTGAAACAAACTGATAATAGTTTTATTTTTTTGAACAACATTAAAGTTGAAGAATAATGAGACAAATTAGTTATGTCCGATAATCTATTTTAACGTTTTCGAATACAACAATGTAAAAACTAATTAGTTTGGAAAAACAACTGCCATGCATTGGACAGTTTAAACTAGCTGATACTGTTAAATAAGTAGGATGTGTAGAACATATTTATATTTCTTCTAATCAAAACTGAGTGTTCGAAAGTGGAATTTAAAAATGCAAACGAGGAAATGTTTTCTTTTCTAAAACTTTGTTAAAAACTTTTTCTATAAAATGAATATCAGTATTATTAAGAAAGAATTGACTGTTCTTTCTATTCTAGACTAAAGTGTTCAATATAGCAATGGAAAAATACCATGGATACAGTAATTGAAACAAACTGATACTTTTATAAGTAGCATATAGAGAAAAAAAATCCAGTTATAATAAGTATGGATTGTTTGAAAGAAAGTGGTGGAATTTCAAAACACTTGAAAGAAACGTTTTATTTGTAGAACAACATTAACATTGAAGAATAATGAGTCAAATTGATTATGTTCGCTGATCTACATTAACGATTCCGATTTCAACAATGTAAAAACTAATTACTGTAGAAAAACGACTGCCATACATTGAACAGTTTAAACAAACTGATACAAGTACTGAAACAAACTGATACTAGTACTGAAACAAACTTATACTACTTTTATTTTTTAAGCAACGTTAACACTGAAGAATAATAAGACAAATTGATTATCATCACTAACCTATGCTAACGATTCGGAATACAACAATGTGAAAACTAATTAGGGTAGAAAAAAACTGCCATGTATTGAATAGTTTAAACAAACTGATACTGTTATATAAGTAGCATGTGTAGAACAGTATTATATGTGTTCTAACCAGCACGGATTATTCGAAAGTGTGTGGAAGTTTAGAATTGCATGCAAGGAAATTTTTATTTTCTAAAACAGGAATATTAAAACTACTAAGTTTTCTACAACATGAATATCAGAATTATCAAGGTGAAATGAAGTATCAAGGAAGAAATGGACTATCAGAATTATTAAGGAAAATTGATAAATATTGTAGCAAACAACTGACATATATTAACTAAATGAAACAAACTGACACTGTTTTATAAATGAGATGGGTAGAACAAAATTATATTTTTTTCTAATTAATATTCACTTTTTCTAAAAAAAAA
Source organism: Caerostris darwini (assembly GCA_021605075.1). Classification (NCBI taxonomy): domain Eukaryota; kingdom Metazoa; phylum Arthropoda; class Arachnida; order Araneae; family Araneidae; genus Caerostris; species Caerostris darwini. Next base: position 63,362 of record BPLQ01001593.1, read on the forward strand.
AAGTTGTTGTTACCTATGGCTTTATGGCTTACAAATTTGACCACTTACCGTAGACACAAAATGAGCCTATCATAAGAACTATATTAAAATAGCTCTCTAGTAAAGAGTACACAAATCACCATTCTGTTGTCCAGTCCCGAGCAAACAAGTAGATGTACCTTATTCATTTTCTCTGTCTTACGTAAGCACATATATCAGATTTCACAATCCCTAATTTGGCCAGACGTTCGAACAGGTAGTCATGTCCAGTTCTTAATCTAAATTTGATAACAGTGTCTTTGTGAGTTTTTCCATTAAATTTTTCCCATTCATAACCGATTGTTTACCAGACTTTTCCTTTGGTGTTAGATAATGATTCACTAATATACGATGACTTAATTTTGTCCCGTATAGTTCTTCTAAAAGTATCAAGAGGGATAGGAACTTTCCAGGAACTCATGTTCCTTTGTTTCCATCAATTCCAACATGTGATGGAATCCACTTGAAAGCAATGTATTTATTATTTTTATTAAGGAACTTGATATCTTGTTTTATTTTGGTTACAATTGCAGACTCAGATTGTTTTTCTAAAGCGGACCTGAATGGCCGAGTGGCTAGCGCTCTGGCGCTCGGTACCACAGGTTTTGGGTTCGAGTCCCGGCGGTGGCTTGGATGTTTGTAGTGGTTCGGAATCCACTTTAAACCGTAGGTCCCGGTCTAACACGATCATAGAGAGTTGTGGAGAGTGGCATATTAAAAATAAGGAAAAACTAACTGTTCATATATATATACTCATTAGGGGATTATAGTCCTTGTTGCTTCACATCCCCATATACCACTTCATTCATCATGTTTTGTAAAGCGATTACTTCCATGGTGGATCTCGAATCCGCCAGAATAACTGCTTTTGAAAAGAATTTTTAGATTTAAGGTTTTTCCTTAATAAATGTGGTTTGTTTGAAAGAGTGATAAAATTTATCAATGCATGCAAGGTTATTTTTTGTTTTTAGAATACTGTTAAAAAAACCTTTCTACAACATGCATATCAGCATTATTGCTCACTAATCTAGACTAATGTTTTCCAATACAGCAATGGAAAATTTGATAAATTACGTAACCAGCCACTGTATTGCGTTGAAAAATTGAAAAAAAAAAAACTGATATTGTTGTATAAATAATATATGGAGAAAAAATGTGTATTTCTTCTAATAAGTATGGGAAGTTTGAAAACAACGTGGTTTTAATTTCTTTTACAAAAATTATATATATATTATTAATAAAGACGATTAAATAAAAATTAAAAATAATTTTTAATACTGTGACAAATACTGTGTTTAATAACTGAGTAACTTTTAATACTGTGTTTAAGCTAATATAGATTAACGGTTTTTAATTCAACAAAGGAAGAAATTTATAAATGATGCAGCCAACAACTGGTGCACAACGTATAGAATAAACTGATACTGTTACAAACGTAATAGGGAGAAAATATTATACATGTTATAATAAACATAGTTTGTTTCAAAAGAATGAGAGGGAATTAAAAAATGAATGCAAAAAGTGCTTTAATTCAAAATGTGTATATTAAAAATTAAATGATTAATGTATAGCATTAATAAGACCATTTAATTTTGTCAATCTAGACTAACGGTTATCAATACAAAAATAATGAAATAAATTCGTATTCATTAAAAATGAATGTAAAACGGAATGTGCTTTTTAGAAATGTTTCTAGAGAAACCAAGGAAAAAGGACGATAAACTAAAATAACGATATAACTAGGGGATGGGGATGCTTTTCTTTTTACGGGACAGAGTTGTCAGACGCTCAAACTACATAACGCTCTACTGTCATGTTAACTCCATTATACATAACACTCTACAGTCCTGTTAACATAACACTCTACAGTCCTGTTAACATAACACTCTACAGTCCTGTTAACATAACACTCTACAGACATGTTGACATAACAATCTACAGTGACACAATATTCTACAGTCATGCTATACCAGGACCTACGGTTTAAAGTGGATTCAGAACCACTACAAATAACCATGGTGCCGCCGGGACTCGAATCTTGTGGCACAGAGCACTAGTCATCACGCCACGAAGAAAATTTGTTATATATATATATATATTAGTTTGTATATATGTAAATATATGCAAATATATTATTTGTGTAAATATCATGTATTCAAGTATTAATTCATATACATATGATTTATACTAATTTAGTCGTTTTGTTTGATATGATTTGGAATTCAAATTGCTAACAATTTTTTCTCGACTTTAAATATTTTTTTCTCTTCAAACATTTTTTATACTTTAATGAAAAATAATTTTTTATCTTATTGTCTATTCTCTTTTAAAATTCCGTTGCTTATTTGGATAGAAATATTTTTGTGAAACGCATTCATCAAACAAAATTTACATGAAAAAAAAGAGTCTTCAAATTTCTTTGTAAGGCAAAGAATAAATTTAAACATGCATGATAATATTTGATAATATTTAATAATGATAATATTTAAATACATGATAATATTTAAACAAGCATGATTTAATTTTAAACATGGCGATACTGATGCCGTAAAGTTAAATATATATTTCATTTTTATTCTTTGTATTTAAATATAAAACTCAACAACTCGGAAGGAAAAATGCGGAATATTTTTTTGCACAGAGGTCAATTTTTTATTCTATCAAACAAAGTGTTCTATTTCTCAAAATTCCAAAGCATATTGTCACAGTATTTTATAGACACGTCTGTTTTTCTTGCGAAACTAGAGTAGTTTACTTTAGAAAAAAAACTATAGACAGAGTTCAAAGAACATTTTGTTTGAACTTTGAAATACTTCCGCCTTTCTACAGTGCCAGGATACAATATTGTTCTTGGAAACTTGGTCTCTTGAACATATTTCTATATGCTTGAAAAGTCAACTAGTATTTCTTCAAAAAAAGCATACAAAGAAAATTTCAAAAAAAAAAAAAAAAATTGAAGAATAGAACTTTTTAGATTTATAAAAATATAAAATAAAATAAAAACATAAAATAAAACATAAAATAAATTATGTTAAAACATAAAATAAAGGATGAAAATATAATTCTTGATAGTTTTATGTACAGTTTGATTACAATTAAAGTAACACGTTCAAAATGCTGTAAAGATAGAACCACTCGTCACTATGAGAGAAAATTTCAAATGAAAATACTTGAAGAAGGGGGAAATGGTATGGCATGAAAAAAAAATTTCCACCGATTTTTCCAATCCAATTTGGTAAGTGATGGATGGGTTTTCCACTGACAGTATCACAACTGTTGAATGACGTGGAAGTTATTTTTTCCGTCAAAAAACCGAAACAATCAAGCACATTGAACACTACAGTTGGTTAATTGTGCAACTAACTCCAAATACGTTGTAATTTCAATTCAAAATGTTACTGGCAGCAGTATTCACTTTCTTTATGCCGCTTACAGCACCATCTATTAATACACATGGGAGCTTTTTTTGATGTTGTACCTTTTTCCCCTTCAAGTATCTTCAGTTCAAATTTGAACTCATTGTGACGAGTGGTTCTTTTTTTTACAGCATTTTGAAAGTGGGATTTAAATTATAGTCACCGTGTAAATAATTTTTCTTTACGTATGTTTGACACTGAATGTACGTTTGAATTAAATAACCAACATGATTTTATTCTTTCTTCTATAACATACGCTCAAGAGCCAAAACCTTATGCCCACCTGTCAATAACGAGTTGGCCCACCTTTGGAGCGCAACACAGCTTCAACGCGCCTTGGCATGAATGCCACAAGTAGATGGCCGGAGACAGATTGTACCAGATGTTTAAGCAACGGTCGCGCAAATCGAGATATTTGGAATTGGTGGTCTTTGAACTCTGAGCTGCCGTCCCAGGACATCCCAAATATGTTCTATCGGATTGAGAATCGGTCAGTTAGCTGGCCAGGACATTAACTGGAATGCAAGTGGGACGTTTGCTGCGTAGCCCCATATCCAACAGTGTCCGCTGAACAGTGTGCTCCGATACTATTCTACTTGGCAATGCATTGTATTGGGCTGTCAGCTGAGCCACTGTCTGGCTCCGGTTTTGCTTCACCATGCGAGACAGTCTCCGACGACCTTTTTCTTTGATAGCGTGTGGACGTCCAACACCATGTCGTCTACTGCTGGTTTCACCGTCATTCATCCACTTTGCATAAGTACTAACAACTGTAAATCGCGAACAACCCACGTGTCGTTCAGTTTCGGAAATACTTGTTCCGAGCCTTCGAGTCATTGCAATCTGCCCTCTATCAAAGTCACTTAGATCCGCAGCCTTCTAAGTGAAATAATGATTCTTCAGACTCTGCAGCAGCAGTCAAATACCACTTCCACCTGATCACGTGCCTTCCACGTCATCTAGGCGAGTTCATTGCAAAATGTAGGGGTGGTCATAACGTTTTGGCTCTTGAGTGTATGTCAACATGGAACTAGGAATATTTATTTATATATATCTAGGAACATTTACTAGGAATTACTGATTATTATTTATTAATATAGTTTATTTTATTATTTGTTATGACTATAATCTAAACATAACTAACATGTATTAAGAAAAACGATAATAACCAACCCTAGAACAATATACGATTATGCTCTCTATGTAAGAATTTATTTATTACGAATATCGTCGAAAACTAAGCGAATTTCATTTTTTATGTAAATTTAAAAAATTAAAACATTCAATAAAAAAAAAGTTTTCCTTTTACTTTTAACATAAATGCACTTAAATTTTAGTTTTAGGAAAAATTTACCAATAAATTACATTCCCAAGTAAACTCTTTACAAATTATGAAAAACAGTTTAAAGCAATATTGTACACTGAAGTGACAAAAGTCATGGGATAGCAATATGCAAATTTTCAGATGGCAGTAGCATCGCGTAGAACAGGTATAAATGCGCAGTGCTTTCGCAGAGCTTTCCTTTCTGTTCAAGTTATTCATGTGAAGAGGTTTTGACGTGATGATGACCGCACGACGGGAATTAACAGACTCTGAACGCGGAATGTTAGTTGGAGCTAGACGCATGGGTCATGCCATTTCGGAAATCGTTAAGGAATTCAACATTCCCAGATCCACTGTGTCAAGAGTGTGCCGAGAGTATGAAATTTCAGGCATAACATCCCACCATGGACAGCGCAGTGGTCGACCGCCTGCACTTAACGACCGAGACCGGCGACGTCTGCAAAGAGTCGTAAATTCTAACAGACAAGCAACACTGCGTCAAATAACCGCAGAAATCAATGTGGGACGTACAAGGGACTTGTCTGTTAGAACTGTGCGGAGAAATTTGGCTTTCTTGGGCTATTCCAGCAGAAGACCGACTCGAGTGCCTTTACTGACAGAACGACATCGCTTGCAGTGACTCCCGTGGGCACGTGAGCATATCGGTTGGTCCCTAGATGAATGGAAAACCGTGGCCTGGTCCGATGAGTCACGATTTCAGTTGGTAAGAGCTGATGGTAGGGTTCGAGTGTGGCTCAGACCCCACGAAGCCATGGACCCAAACTGTCAGCAAGGCACTGTTCAAGCTGGTGGTGGCTCCGTAATGGTGTGGGCTGTTTTTTCATGGCATGGACTTGGTCCTCTGGTGCGACTGGACCGAACATTGACTGGAAATGCTTATGTTCAGCTACTTGGAGATCACTTGCAGCCATTCATGGACTTCATGTACCCAAACAACGATGGGATTTTTATGGATGACAATGCGCCATGTCACCGGGCCACAACTGTTCGCGATTGGTTTGAAGAACATTCTGGACAATTCCAACGAATGATCTGGCCACCTAGATCGCCCGACATGAATCCCATCGAGCATTTATGGGACATCATGAAGAGGTTTGTTCGTGCCCAAAATCCTGCACCATCAACGCTTTCACAATTATGGACGTCTATCGAGACAGCATGGCTCAATATTCCTGCAGAAGACTTCCAACGACTTGTTGAGTCCATGCCACGTCGAGTTGCTGCACGTCGCCGGGCGAAAGGAGGACCGACACGATATTAAGAGGTATCCCATGACTTTTGCCACTTCAGTGTATTATTAAGTTACGTGGTGCCAGTAAAATTTTAATAACAAAAGACTATATTTGATTAAAAAAAATTTATTTTTTCATTATTATTATTATTACCATTTAGTAAAGGGCTAAGACCTTCCTTTGAAGAGATTGGCATGCAATCCTCTGGGTGACAATGGTACTCCATTTCTTAACTTTAAGTACAGCAAATTCTTTTTCAACTGTGTCTATCCATTGCAACTTGGGTCGTCCTCTTTCTCTTTGTTTCTGTGGCTTTGCCAAAACAAGTCTTTTCGCAGGGTTTAAATCATTCATTCTAAAGATATTAGTAGATCAGTTTAATCTATTGATCTTAATAAATTTTGTAATATCTGGGTTTTATAGTATTTATAAATTTGTACCGTCTTCTCCAACAATTACTTTCCTTAACACCTTCAAGAATAGCCCTTAATTTATTTTTTTCAAATACAATGAATTAAATCAACATTTTCTTTACTTATTCCTTCTGTAACTATTAGTAAAAAACATTATTAACATTTAAATAATGTAAAAATTAAATTTCGTTTATACTAGCATTATCTTTAGTATAAAAATATATAAAACACTACAAGAATCATTAGGTTTTGTTTACGATTTTTCCAATACTATTTCAATTTTGTTCCGAGACCACAAGCTTATGTCTTAGGAACAAAATATAGATCTTAATCTTACTTCAGAATAAATCCTGTATATCCCAGTTAAGCTCGAGTAAATAAGGCTAAAGAATCACAGTTCATGGTAAATGATCTTATTTAACCAAAAGGACAATTCAGACTAAAATAAATAAACTACAGGATTTAGCAAAACTGAAGTTGTTTTCTTCCAATTACATATTTGCTTTTAATGTAGAGCATTTATTTTTCAATTCCTTCTATTAGCTCACCTCCCTATATATATATCTTGTTCAAATTTTCAATCGTTCATAAAATACTTTTTATTCATTCATTCAAGTTCAAATACATTTTTTTTTTGAACTTGTAGGGGATGACACTTACAAGTTAATACAGTAATCTTACAAGATGGAAGTTAATACAGTTTTTGCAAATATTAATTCAGTAATTAAATTTAATTCATTAATTTAATTTTTTTTTATTTCAGTTGCATATATCTACCAATAGATGGCGCCAGATAAACTTAAAAAAATGAATGATATTTATAAAGGACTTTCTGCAATAGAGTGAAAAAAAAAGTAGGAATTGTATTTAAAAATTATTTTTTTTATATTACTTGTTATGTATTTAATCTACAAACGTGTTCATATAACATTGAAGTATATAAGTATATTATTGTCCAAGGATCCGTGTGGTATCATGGAAGGAGGGTCAGCAGGGAATGGGGAAGGCAGCTTATGTTGCGAGGAAGCACCGTAGGTAAAAGTTTGATTTGGCGCCGTGACGCTGAAGAAGGAGAACGTGCATTCCTGGAATACTTTTAGGGGAAACAATCCCACATTTGTGTATCGCATGGGAGAAAACTTGGAAAATTCCTACCTGGCAGACCATAGATGAAATAAACATAAAATGCTTTTATGGTGAATTTTGAAAGGTCAAATTTCTTTCAATATTTATTAGGATTATTTTTGCTGCGATTGAAATGATGAAATTTATGCTGTTTAATATTGAGGAAAAGCATTGTTTGGTATAAATGACTAATTAGTTTCATCAATAATAATATGAAATATAATTCTATTGTTGTTATTCTAATTAACTCGAACAACAGCCTCATGATGGGACAAAGTCATCTGTCTACTGACGGATTTCGAGAAAGGAGATATTTTTTTTATGAGGTAATGTTGTCACCCCTACGTCCAACAATCACATTAAACCAGGACCTGAGGTTTAAAGTGGATTCCGAACCACTACAAACATTCATGACATCGCCACAACTCGAATGTTAAACTTGTGGCCTCGAGCGTTAGTCCTATTATTATTCTAAATTTAGCAAACAAAAAAAAAATTAAAGCAATATTTTAACTAATCAATTTTATTATTCGGTTGTAGTGGTTTGGAATCCACTTTAAACCGTAGGGTCTGCTCTAACAAGACAGTAAAGCGTTGGGCGTTAACAAATAAAAAAAAATTAAGCAATATTTTAACTAATCAATTTTATTATTTGGTTGTAGTGGTTTGGAATCCCCTTTAAACCGTAGGGCCTGCTCTAACAAGACAGTAGAGCGTTGGGCATGATGCTGACAACACTATCCCCTGTCTTGAAATCTGCCAGTAGGCATACGGCCTTGACCCTCCATGGGGCTGCTGCGCCAATTAAGAAGAATTTTATTATTATTAATATTAAGTATCATGTTCTCTAAATATGGTCTTATAGTTAAAAACAATCAATTTCGTCATAAAAAATAGGAAGATTATGAAAGGATTTTTTTTTTATGATTAAGCTTAGAATTCTAAACATTATTTCATTTAATTTTTTTTCAGAATATTTCAGAAAAAGAATTCTTAGAAAGATCTCTGTAAAAGAAAAGATGTGTTTATAGCTAGCAAAAAAACTCAATTATTTTAGAAAATAAGCAATGATAATATTTCATGAATTTAATTAAATTTGCCATAAAAGAATTAAATTTCAATTCATTCTGTGAACAGAAATGTTTCATTTAATATCTGAAATAACTTCGTTTGTTTTATTATTATTATTATTATTTTGAAATCCAGAACAAAATTTTTATTTCAAACAAAATTGTAATATTACTCTGACAAACAACGTACAATTAATTTAGACAGATAAAAATTGCCTTTTATTAAATGTTTCTAATCTAATTTTCGAATAAAATATTATATTTTGAAGATTTCTGGAGGAATCGTTTTAAAATATGTATGGTAAAATTAATGCAAAAAAGGTGTATTACTTTTCTTCACAATTTTTAATATTGCCATATTTTTAAAAGAATACTAATTTTAAGTTCTCCGTTAAACAAATAAATTAAATTTAGAATATATTGATATTCAGGAAATTGCGTATCAATATTAATGAATTATTTTTTTTAATTTAAATTTATGTTTTATTGCTGAGCAATTTTTTCTTATTTTCATAATGTACGAACAGACAGCAAAAATAGCAATTCTACCAGAAAGAAAATATTAAAAATCTTTTGAACATTTATGATGACTTTATTTTAAGGAAAATAGTGAATTCGTTTATTCGACATTTAAAACGCACTTTAAATTATTACACATTTTAATTTTACATTTTCAATAGAAACCATCTCGATCTTTTTTTTTCTTTTTATCTAATCTGAAGCAACTATAATGAATAGAAATTCTGTAATAAAAAGAATTCAATCCTTACGAGTTCTAAATATATGGTATTTTAATTTATGATCCTTCATATGTTTAATTAAAGCAAACACATATCAGTTATTTTTTGTTACCATTGGTCAAGTCGTAGACTTCAAGGTATTTCGTTCAACTCGATGTGTTTAAATTGCCTTAAGAAATCAATTTTCTGAAGATTGGTAACAATCAGAAAGGGCCGAAGTAAAATTATACCCAATTTTCAATACCCGAAAATATTTTGCAATATATTGCTGGTCTATACTCGTTGTAGTACAATTTTTTTAGAGAGGATAATTTCAAATATTGAAAAATTATATATAAAATGAAAACGTCTTATTTTGCTTATAATAAAGTAAAATCACATTGAATTTGTCCAACTCGTGAGCATTAGGGAGGAGGTTGAATACATTCGCGGCTTTGTTGTAGACACTGTTTCAAAAAACGAGTAGACTCGATGGTGTTTGTGATGTTCAGCATCTTGGTTCGTGAGTCGAACTACTTGGTGTGAGTTTTCTAGGTTTTCTCCCATACGATTTCTCTAAATGTCTCGGAAGTGACTACCCTCCTTAATCAGATGGTTAATTGTTACAATAGCAAATATAAACAGATTCTTGACTTACCCACAGAAGGTGATAGTATTCAAAGCAGACCCCACAGTGATTATGTCTTTTCTTCCGAAATTTTTTTTTGAGGAAATATTGTTAGGATTATCATGAATTTCAAGAGTTTTAAAATATTGACTCGCTAGGCATCTTTAAAAATTAATTTAACATGCAAAAAAAAAATAATAATACGCGGAGAAGATTTTCGTATTTTTTTCATCAACGCTATTCTTCAAATGCATATGCTCATCATCGATACTTTTTTTTTACACCGTTAGTCCAGATCGGTCGTTACGAAGATGGTGTTTATTTTGTAAAAACGAGATAACTTACATAATAGAAACTTTTTTTAGATATTTTCAAAAGAACGAAGCATAAAATTATATAATATATTGTATACATTGTGTATTTTAAATTGGAAATTTTCGGAAAATTAGAATGATATAAGCAAATATACAATGATTTAAAAACATGTAGCATTTTATACATGCAGTAGGGACGGAATATTTGGGATGACATTCTTTTATAATCTTATTTGAGATAACATCTGTCCCAGGAGTCTTTTGCTGCTTTAAATTTTGAATAATAGTAATGAACCTCATTCTACTTAAAAAGAAAACTAGGAGAAGGAAGCATCCTTTCAAATAAGTTTTAAGGGAATATATCAAGGGAAAAAGTTTGCTATCAAAGAAAAACGATTTTTCAAATGTTTTATTCATTACTTCCTGTAAATATTGTACTTTTTAGGTTGGAGAAATCTATCTGCAATTTCAATCATCTTTGTGAAATTTTTAATTCGTCAAATATATTTTTTTCTACACATCATTGACATCAATATCAGCGGAGTATCAATATCATCAATATCAACTTCTTAAAAGAATTAGATTCTGCATAAAGACTTTTGAAATTATACTGTAGTTTCAATTTAATGTGTTCTTATGTTGTATACATTACCTTTTGAGGAATACATTTTTTTAAATGCATATAATCTCAATCGCTTCAAAAATGTGTTGCAAACTTAAAATTTTAGAAGGGTACACAAATGCTGAATAAATCATTAATCGAAACTATTCATTGCAATATTTTAGAGATCAATGGACTGTCATAATTTTCAGAAAGAAAAGACGTACAATAATTTTCATAAATGTGACTCTGGATTGTTTGATACTAGTATCGCTAATATTTACGCTACTAGTATCGACATGACGATGTGAAAGAAGTGAGATTTTAAATTTTTTTTTTCAATTTCCTTCTATTAGCTCACACTCTCCCTATATATATATCTTGTTCAAATTTTCAATCGTTCATAAAATACTTTTTAATCATCCACTCCAGTTCAAATACATATTTTTTTTTAACTTGTAGTGGATGACACTGGATGTTAATACAGTTTTTTTATATATTAGTTCAGTAATTAAATTTAATTAATTAATTTTCATTTTTTTTTTTAAATTTAAGTTGCATGTATCTACCAATATATGGTGCCAGATAAACTTACAAAAATCAATGAAAAGTATTTATAAAGGACTTTGTACAATAGAGTGAAAAAAAGGGGGAATTGACTTTAAATTCTTTTTTATATTACTTGTTACTGTGAGTTTATGATGCATGCCTTCTGGCGCAAGCATGGCTAAGTCGTACGATCCACGGATCTATCTTTTACAGATGAGTCAGTGGTTGAGTCACGTGCACAACTGAGGGCGCACTGCCTCTTCTTAAGCAAAGCACTAACTTTTAGTGAGACATTTTTTTTCACCTTTGGAAATCGTGCTTAGATATTGGTAAATGCTGCGATGTGACGGATGGCTTTCCCGCAAGGTCATACGTTCAGTGCTGTTACCAGATTTGCTAAAATAGTGTGACACTCATGACCATGAAATACGATACGACCAGGGCCGGAATTTCCTGTAGGCTAACTAGGCTTCAACCTAACATCAAGATCAAGAGGGGCCTACATAAAACTGTTAGAAAAATTAGAATTACACTATTCTAAAAACAGTAAATACTAAAACACTGAATCGAAAATAAGGAGAAATTCTACACATATGGCTAATAAACAAACATAAAAAAGTATTGGTTAAGATCAATGCGTTCGGCTCATTGGGTCTGTTCATTTGTATATATTAGATTGCACCAAAGTATAGTTCATCCGTTCAATTATTTAAAAGAAAATATGAAAAATTTTTATTGCACATTTTATTTTCGTGGTCAAAGATTTTTATTATTGAATTTTGTTTCTTTGTAAATGTTGTGTGTTATGTTTGATTAGTTACTGTTACAAGTAATATATATGATGCTGAGAATAAATGTCCAAATAAGTGCTTTCGACCTTTTCTTTGTGCCACATTTTTTATAAAGATTAGTACCAATCGCAACTTGTTTCATTTATGATCATGTTTCATTCAGTAATGATGTATGTTATTATCTCTCATGTAATTTACAAACTTAACAAGTAATATAAAAAAAAAAAAATTAAGTAACTTCTTACTTTTTTTTTTTCACTCTATTGCAGAAAGTTTATCTGGCGCCATCTATTGGTAGATATATGCAACTTAAATCTAAAAAAAATAAATTAATTAATTTAATTTAATTACTGAATTAATATTTGAAAAAAACTGTATTAACATCAAGTGTCATCCCCTACAAGTTCAAAAAAATATATTTGAACTTCAGTGGATCAATACAAAGTATTTTATTAACGATTGAAAATTTGAACCAGATATATATATATAGGGATGAGTGTGAGCTAATAGAAGGAATTGAAAAAATGGGAGGTGAAAGGGCCTCATAAGTGGAATAGCCTAGGGCCTCTTGCCATCTAAATCCGCCCCTGGATACGACAGCTATAATTGGGAAAATATCTTACCCAAGAGGTACCGGAGGCAAGTTTCACAGCTTGTGAATCAAAAATGCCTTCAAACCCGACAGGAATTGCTGAAGTCAGTGATTGATGAATCATACCTACTCTGTTACGTAGAGAACATTTCAGCAGGAACTACGGGTAACGGAAATTTGGTGCGGACGAAACATTAGTCACTAAAATTAACATTTCGAGTGACTAATTGTTTGCCAGGTGACCTTAACTTATTGGAAAACATAAAAAATTCGGGAAGCATAGTAGGGACATTATGCTTGTTTGTTTTTTGTTTCTTGTGAAAACGTCGAATTAATATTTTAATTCGATATTTCGAACACATTTTCCTATATTAACTTGGAATTATTCGTAACTTTTTTGGTAACTTTTGCATTAGAATTCTTAATACTATATGTAAATAAATTTACTTACAAAAAATACTCTCTACAGGCTAGAAAATATGATTTCAAGTAGCTCTGATAACAAAACAATACAGGTCTCACTCTACACTCAAGAGCCAAAACATTATGACCACCCCTACATTTTGCAATGAACTCGCCGGGATCACGTGGAAGGCACGTGATCAGGTGGACCAACTGCGTGCTGTTGGCAAAATTGGGACCTGAAACTGCTGCTGGAGGTTTCGGGTTCGAGTCTGAAGAATCATTATTTCTATGACTGTTACAAAATGATGGGATGTATGATGGGAATTGTATGATGGGAAAGGCTGCGGATCTAAGCGACTTTGAAAGAGGGCAGATTGTAATAGCTCGAATTCTCAGAACAAGTATTTCCGAAACTGCACGACTCGTGGGTTGTTCGCGATCTACAGCTGTTAGTGTTGTTGTTGTTGTTGTTGTTTTTATCCCACTTGGCTGGCCAAGCCCACTAGCCCATACGTACTCATGGTTGAAGGGGAAGGAAGCAGCTTCTGTTGCCATGGAGGACCCGTAGGTAGAAGCCTGACTTTTGCTCCGTGACGCTCTTACAGTCAAAGAAGAACGGGACCTACGGCTTAAAGTGGATTCCGAACCACTACAAACATCCATGGCACCGCCGGGATTCGAACCCGAAACCTGTGGCACCAAGCGCCAGAGCGCTAGACACTCGGCCATTCAGGTCCCAAATTTGCCAACGGCACGCGGTGTTCCCAGGTGGTCACCTACCCAAGTACTGACCGCGCCCAATGATGCTTGACTTCGGTGATCTAACGAGAACCGGTATATTCAGCATGGTACGGCCGTTGGCACAGCTGTTAGTATTTATGCAAAGGTGATGAATGACGGTGAAACCAGCAGTAGACGACATGGTGTTGAACGTTCACACGTTATCAAAGAAAAAGGTCATCGGAGACTGTCTCGCATGGTGAAGCAGCTGACACCCCAATACAATGCAGGGTCAAGTAGAATAGTATCGGAGCACACTGTTCAGCGGACACTGTTAGATATGGGGCTACGCAGCAAACGTCCCACTCGTGTGCCTTTGCTGACCAAGCGTCATCGCCAACTGCGCCTGCGCTAGGCCCGGGAACATCGTGACTGGTCCATGGATTAGTGGGAGTGAGTTGCCTGGTCAGATGAATCACGGGTTGTCATTCATCACGCCGATGGCCGTGTCAGGATACGCCGTCTTCCAGGCGAACAGTTGCTCCCTCAATGTACAGTAGGTCATACACAGGCCGGTGGTGGCGGTATTATGCTTTGGAGGACGTTCTCTTGGGCGTCTCTGGGACCCGTGGTTGTGGTAGAGCAGACCATGAATGCTACAGGGTATCTGAACATCATTGCGGACCAGTTGCACCTTTACATGGCCTCTTTTTTTTCCAGCTGGAAACGGAATGTTCCAACAGGATAACGCCCCTTGTCACAAGGCTAAAATTGTGTTGGAGTGGTTCCAGGAACATGATGCTGAATTCCAGTTAATGTCCTGGCCGCCTAACTCACCGGATCTCAATCCGATGGAACACATTTGGGATGTCCTGGGACTACTACTACTACACCACACCACATCACTGTGCCTAGAGCTTAGTTGCTTCTATACAATTTGGGAATGATGCGGGAAAGACCACCAATTCGCAATATCTCGGATTTGCGCGACCGTTGCTTAAACATCTGGTATAATCTGTCTCTGGCCATCTACCAAGGACTTGTGGCATCCATGCCAAGGCAGGTTGAAGCTGTGTTGCTCGCCAAAGGTAGGCCAACTCGTTATTGACAGGTGGTCATAATGTTTTGGCACTTGAGTGTATATATATATATGTATGTATGTATATAGTGATTGTGAATAAAAATTAAAGTGTTCCCTTCCCTATGTTATAAAAATACTTCTTTTAAAGTACGAATCCGTTTTTGCATTTTTTCTTCCATGATGCCCACATTAAAAATTCGAAGAAATGTTCATAATAAATTGCCATTATTCGCAAATTTATGCGGTAAACTATTCATTCGAAAAGAAAAGAAAACAATAAAAAAAAAAAAAAATATAATCAATATGTAGGCAAATTTTGTTTCATGAAAAATATTTCATAAATTTTTCTAATATAGACAAATATTGTTATATGCATTATATTTTTATAAATTTCTCCAACAATATTGCGATAAAAAATTTCGAAGATTTTTTTCCAATTTTAAAAATTATTCTTTTAATTTAATTTTAAACGCAATTGTCTTTTAGTTAAGATTAATTCAATAACATTTCCTTAATTTTTTGGATGGGGGTATATAAGGAATCACCTGAATACTGGAAAAAATTAATACAAAAAAAAAAAAATTTTAATTAGTTTCACATGAGTTATTTTAATTGCAAGTTTAATAAAAATATTTTTTTTTCTTTTCTAAATGATAAATTAGAGAAGGGGTTTTTTTTTTTTTTTTTTTATTTTTATTTTTTACTAATGCAAAATTATTATTTATTTCCAAAGTGCTTTCACATGCAAATGGATGTGAGCATTACTAATCAACTCTCTGGAATACTATAATGCAAATAGAAATTCCAAGTTTTCATGAATAATCACACCAGTTAATGAATATACTTAAAAAAAACACAATAGTTAATCAATAGAAGGAAAGAAAAATCCCATTGAGTTTTCAGTTTCAAAGAGAGATGCAAAACAATTAAAAAATCGGTCCTTTGGGAATAATTAAATGCTAAAAATACTTCCTTTTTGGTTTGAAACTGAAGTGCACTTAATAAAAATACCGATAAAAAAAAATACGAAAACCTCAAAAAAAAAAAAAAGCAATAAATAATAGAAGAAAAAAACTATAAAAATGAATCTCCACCGAATTCATTCTAAAGGGGAAAAAATCGAAGTAAAATAACCGGGGCTTATTTTTCTTTTTTTTATCCCTTGAGCACTTGAAAGCAACGATGAAAACGAAGTTCATTTTTATTGTATCGTATACTTAACATTGGCAGATATAAAAAAAAAATCGTATATTGGTACTATCAATGAAAAAAGATTTTGAATTTCCGAACATCGGTTAGAATTTGCGGAATGGTTTTTTAAGAAATAATTAAGAGGTTGAGTATCATATAATGTGCTTTTATTTTCAGCAGTATGTGTATTTTTATTTTAAGAATTGTTTTCCCTTTGTTTAGAAATGTTTACTTTACGATTCCTATTACATAAATTTTTTTTTCCCTGTTATATAATTTTCTCGTTTGGATGTGAATTTTATTTTAAAAAGAATAAATTCATGGTACTTGTTTCAAAGAATACACTCCTTAATGGTAAAAAAAGCAGAAACAAATTAACATGGTTAAATATCAGTAAAAAAAATTACATCGAGGTTTTAAATAATTCATTTGAATACTGATAGTCTGAGGAGAAAAGCATGATAGAATTTGTATTGTTATTTGAATTTCATTTTCTCCCGATATTTTATCTTCTATTTTTACCCTGATAGTTTTATGAGTCATTTTTCTTTATGTGTATTGTATAAAGTGCAATTTTAATGAAATTACATATTGAAATGCAAATTAAAGAAAGGGATGTTGCGTTAGGATGAATGAAGATGCGAGAGCCTCATGAGTTTGCAGAATATAATTTAAATATTCTGTGAAATCATAACTGTAAACTCATAAATAAAATAGGCAATATCTGTCATATATTGGCAAGTTAATTTTTTCTCATAATTTCGGTAGTTAATTTTTTTAATAGATGGATACACACATAATGTATTTCTTTAATACATTGGTTTTCACTACTTTGGCCATTATAAAATAAATATATTTTATAAAACTATGATAAATCTCACGGCCTGCAAAAATATTCAAGTCGGGTGGCCGGTTGGCCACCCCTGCATTAATCATTTACTTAATTTAATATTCTTATACTGATAAAAAAAAAAGAAAAATTAACATTCAATGATAGTAAAAAAAAACATCTGTGACAATTTACACTTTGAGGGGGAAAAAATATATACACGAACACTACAGTTAAAAAAAAAATCATATTTGTGATTTGGCTATCGTCTACAAAAGATAGTTTAGAATTATACGCAGATGTATGAGTTCTGTCGGTTTATAATTTTACGCTGTATGAAAGTGAAAACAAATAGTTACGATAAACAGTAGGAGAAAATGCAAAAAGAGCAGTGTCATGATTTTGTTATCAAGGTCAAACAAATGCCTGCATCAACACAAAAAAATTTTTTAAACGATTGACTCAAAGGGAGAAGAATGGTAAAACTGGCAAACCGGGGATTGTTATATCGCCAAAATTGGCGAATGAGGGATTAAAGAACTTTTACAATAAAATATTTTTCATACTGAATTTTTTTTGTTTGACATTAATTATTAAAATTTTGTTAGAATAAAGCATTTTAAAATAAATGAATTGTTAGCTGTTTAAACATATATATATTTAAATAATAATATTTGTTATATTAAACATCTTTCGGTACTTACGTATTGATGCTACCTTGGCTACAGATTTGGGCGGTATTTAAGTGGCGCCAATCTAACAGCTACTGATTTGGGCGGTATTTAAGTGGCGCCAATCTAACAGCTACAGATTTGTTTATTTTTGACGCCATTTTTCAGTGCTACGAAAATGCGTATTTGGGTTTTTGCCAGAAACAGAACAAGATGCAATTTTATTTTTTCAGGAGCGAAATATTTGACCAAAAAAACGAAAATGTCCCAAATCCCATCACATGAAACTTTATTTTGGTAAACGTAAGTTTTGGAAATGCAATTTCAGTCAGTGTGCTTATCATGTGAGACTTAGAAAAGACAACTGGTTTGAGGGAAGCAGAATTTTAAAAACCGCCAAATCTGTACCTGCGGTTGGCGTTCGAAAGATAACTGCGTGCGCGTGTGAACAACAAGATTGCTCTTTATTGGCGTAACTGTAGCCAAGGTAGCGTTAATACGTAAGTACCCATCTTTCTTCGATAGAGCCTGATGGCCGATTGTCTGGCGCTGGGTGTCACAAGCTTCGAGTTCGAGTCCCAGCGGTGCCATGGATGTTTGCAGTGATTATGAATCCACTTTAAGCCGCAGGACTGGGTAAATATGTATGTAGAGCGCTGGGCGTAGGGCTGACAAACCTACCCCGTAAAAAGTCAGCATCACGGATCCAAGTCGGACTTTTACCTACATGTGTACCATCATAATAGAAGCTCTCCCCTCTTTCTGTCCTTCCATGAGATCACACGGGTTCTTGGACTCAGTCTAGGTGTTTTTGTCTACTAAGTGGGATAAGAAACGACAACAACAGATTTTTTCGTAAAAATATATTATTTAATGTAAAAAATTGGTATAGTTCTATCTATTCCTTAAAAAAATAGTCATTAAAACTTTATTTTAATCTATGATTGAACAATTAAACACAACAGTTTTATTTTATTCTCTATCTTTTCCAGGATAAAATACCCCTTGTAACGCATTTGTTAATTAATTAACCGTAATTAATCTGCAGTTTTAAAATACTATGTAGAATTATATCATAGGTGTCTTAGTTTATTAAATCTTTAATAATGAAATATGTGGAATTTACTACTGAATCGAAATGGAGACTATCGATTTTAATATGCATTTTAAGCCAAATGCAACGATGCATATAATATGATGCATACCAAATAAATAATTTTATATAAGATTATTCTGGTCATTTATATCATTTTATGGAATTAATAGTGCATTCCAATGACTCAGGTGGCGTTATAAATTGCTAACAGAATATACATATTGATATATACAGGAATACAATAATATTTGATAGTTTATTATTGTTGCTTCCTAACAAATCCCCAACGTGCAATTATAACACGGCTACATTTATTTGAATGCTCACAAAAAGAGTTGTAGGTGATCATTTGCAAATGTTTAAGTAGCCAGGCCGTAATAAAAAGAAACTATTCAATATTTTAATTGTTTTAAAGCAGAAATATACTAAAATTTAATATTAATTCCACAAAAACTAATGTAGAATTCAATACATAAAAAAAAATTCTAAATGCTTTTAGAAGGAAAAGAAAAAGACTTAAAAAAAAAAAAATGAATTTAAAATAATGTGTTTTTTTAAAAATTAAAGCAATAATAATGTAGAAATTCACTATAATTTAAGTTTGAATCCATCCAAAAAATTATATATTTTATACTGAACAAATTAAAATGATTTAATTTCCTCTTAATGATTTAATTTTTACTTGTTGGGGAGTTGATTTTGGGGCCTGATGGCGTACAGCTGACAAACCTACCCCGCAAAAAGAAAACATCTCCTGTCTCGAAATCTGCCAGTAGGTAAATGGCCTTGGCCCATTATAGGGCTGGGAATTGAATCACTGTCCCTTTTTCTTCTTTATTCAATTCCTTCTATTAGCTCGTACTCTCCCTATATATATATCTTGTACACATTTTCAATTGTTAATAAAATACTTTTTATTCATCCACTCAAGTTCAAATAAATTTTTATTTTGAACTTGTAGTGGATGACACTGGATGTTAATACAGTTTTTTCAAATGTTAATTCAGTAATTAAATTTAATTAATTAATTTTTTTTTTTTTTTTTTTTTAGATTTAAGTTGCATGTATGCCACAGTACCAATATATGCCGCCAGATAAATTTTAAAAAAATGAATGAAAATTATTTATAAAGAACTATCTGCAATATAGTGTGGAAAAAAGTAAGAATTGACTTTAAAAACTTTTTTTTATATTATTTGTTGTTGTGCAAATGAAGATGTTTTGCAATCAATTTTCACCTACGCGACTCTTGATATTTTTAATCACAATAAATGACAAGTAAGACAAAAACATTTTCCTGTTCAAATCAATCTTTAAACACCGTTCCAGATAGCTTTGTTAATAAAATACATGAATCTCTTCATGTCTTCATTTTATTAGCATCTTTAAAATATTTAAATAGTTTGGCCTTAGTTCGAGGAAGCAGTGGAAAAAGAAAAGTCACGTTAAAAAAAAAAATCATGGTCAAAGAAAAGTCATGCAGTCAGAGTAAACAAAATTATAAGCACATCACTAAAAATGGCTTGGTTATTATAATGCATGCGCATGTATGTCTGCTTGTGAAAGTATATTCATGTGTATGTGCATGTATTTATGTAGAGTTCAGCCGCTTCCAATAGATTCATCCCGGACGAGCCCCCAATTTTTGTAGACTTCTCTACCAGTCTAACAATGACTGGACTTTTGCAGTGGGTGTCTAGGGGATTTGACGGACACAATGAAGTAATGCAATGTTTCTTTAAATAAAGCCATTTAATTACACGCTATTTTACAATGATATTTACTTTAGTTATTAGAGAGTTTTTGCATACCGTACGTTAGTTACCGTAGGACGTCCGTTAGCTTTTTCTCCCTAGCGCGCATGCTCATAGGAAACTGAGAATGCGCGCTAGGGAGGAAAAACTCTCTATTATCTCGTTGCTTGAAGCATCCTGCCCCAAATCGCTCCTCTCTCGCTGTCCGCCAGCGTTCTTCTCCTCTTTCTTCATCTACGGGGACCTGTCCCCTTCTCGTGGGGTCAGAGTTCAAAGTTGTATACTCCCCCAAGTTGTAAACATGCTCGGTCAAAGAAAAGCAACCGTGATGTGTCGCCGCCTGCTGATTACCACACAAACAAATCCTACATTTATGCATATATATCTCCCTTTATGTTTAAGATTATTTACGTGCATGTTGTATGCAGGATCATGTGAGTGTACGTGCGCGCAAGTATGTATACTCTAGCAGGCGTATATAATTTACATGTCTATGAGCAGGAGTGTACATGTGTGCATTTACATGTGTTGTGTTTGCGTATACACGCATACACACACACACTCATATATATATATATAAGAGAATGTATGTGCATTTTCATATACATGTGTATGGATGGCCTGCCTATGCCAATTTGCGTACGCATATAATGTCGTATATACATGTGGAAGAACATGCATGTGTATGTAAGTGCATCTGTATCTGTAAGTATATATATATATATATATATATATACGCCTGAGCATGTTTTTACATCTAATGTGTAAGTAGATATGTGTGCATGTGTATGCATATGCATGTACAATTTCATGTACATGTGTATGTATATACATGCCTATGTACATTTGCGTGTGCAGATATATATACATGGGCAAGTGCATGCATGAGCATGTGTATGTGTATGTACATTTCCATGGGAATATATGAGCATTTGCATGTGCAAGTATGTATGTCATATGAAAGTGTATGTGGATGTATACTCAAGCATTATGTGCATGTGCACCAGCACGCATTTAGACATATAGTCACTTACATTTATATTCGCATACATAAATACACATATGTGTAAACCATATATACATATATATATTCATATATTCATTCATATATATACATACTCGGGTAAATGCGCACATAATACACGTATGCAAATGCATTTATATACATAAGAATATAAATATACATTTGTATGTGAGAGTGAACACAAAATCGTCCATACTGGAAAAAAAAACCCCAGATAAATACTTAAACGAGGCGAAATAAGCACCGAGGACAATGCAAGCAGTGGACGCCCCAAAGAGGCTGTTACCGTTGAAAACCAAAAAAGTCTACAAAATAATTTCTGATAACCGTAAAGTGAAGTTGATTGAGATAGCTGAGACCCTAAAGATATCAAAGGAACGTGTTGGACATATCATGAATGAATATTTGGATATGCGAAAGCTCTGTTCAAAGTGGGTGCCGCGCGAGCTCGCAATCGACCCAAAACAACAACGAATTGATGATTCTAAGCAGTGTTTGGAGCTGCCCAATCGTAATAAACCCGAATTTTTGCGTCGATATGTGACAAGGGATGAAACATGGTCCATCATTTCACACCGGAGTCCAAGCGAGAGTCAGCCGAGTGGACTGCACGTGATCAACATTAAAAATGATACATCTTCACTAAAAATGCTATAACTCACATACTAATAGCGCAACAGGTGTCAAATTTATACACGTGTCTTTCGAAGGTTAGGGCTAACTAAAATTCATATGGATTTAATACTAGTAGAGCCATCTATGTGTCAGCCTACGAACTGTTCAGCCCACCTGTTATATATATATATTTCTTTAAAATAATTTATTTGCATTAATATAAGCCATTACCATTTAAATAACCCAACTGTCATATTAGACCGAGACCTACGACTTAAAGTGAATTACGAACCACTACAAATACCCATGTCACCGCCGGAACTCGAACCCGAAACCTGTGGTAGCGAGAGCCAAAGAGCTAGTTACTCGGCCAACAGGCCCCAAAGGCCGCTGCGGGGTAGTTGGCCCTAAAAAGTCCTCCTGGAAGGCATTGCTCTCCTTCTTCAACGACACGGAGCCAAGTCAGATTTCTACCTACATGTGCTCCGTCGCAACAAAAGCTGTCCCCTCTTTCCATCCATAAGGCCACAATATATATGTTGTTAATAGACTTGGTCTAAAATGTTGCTATGGACCCGACCAATTGGGATAAAAAAAATTGTTAAAAAAATGAATATTTTAAGCAAAATTAAATTTTTATATTGTATATTTTGAGGATATTTTTACTAGTTTAAAACTCGCCAATTTTTCTTCCAAAAAAACCGTAAATAATATTTTTGTTAAGTAAATAATTGAGTAGTAGCAGTTAAATTATTAAGAAAAGTAGAAACAAGAAGTTTTCCAATCAATTTTAGGAAAGATCAGAAAACTTTCCGCAAGTATTACCTTTTTTTATAGATATTAATTTGTTTTCTCATTTATAATTAATCAGGACGATTATTTAAAATAAAAACAAATGATTGTTTAACTTTATCAAAATTCAAATTGGAGGCAAACATCGCTCTTATTATTGTGAAACTCTTATTGCTTTTATTATTTATGTGACTTCCTGTACTTTAATAATATTTATGGCAACCCTTTTCAAAAGTAGAGCGGTGATGTTACGAGGAGAAACACTAAATTTTCTCTAGCCAAACGCGCCAAATATTACGTAGCCATTTAACCAAAACACATACCGAGATCGAAGGTTAACAACTAAACATTATCATTAACGCAATAGCACGTTAAAAGTGAAGAAAGATTCCTTCTAAACTGTTGTTAATTTGTAAATTGTAAGCCAATTATAATTGTTTTTAATATAAGATACTTTAATTTAAAGGCTACTAATTATTTACTCGAAAGTTAAAATATTTGGATACAAAGTACTTGGCATAAATTTTTGTTTGGATTTTTTACATATCATCACAACATGACAAAACCTCCTAATCGAAGCAATTAGATTTTCAAACTAGATTTTGTGTCATAAATAAAAGAGCGTTTGTATTTTTAATTTTAGTTATTTGACATATTTAATGAATCAATTATAGCATCGCTCCCAATCAAATACAAATCTGATCAGAGTAAAATATTTAAAACAATTAGTATTTTTTTTTTTATCAAAATAAAGTACATAACTATTTCGAGTGATCTATGAAGAAAATGGTTTGAGTTTTCACAACAAATAATGCATTTAAAATAGAAGAACATTTCTGATATATATTTGTAATTTTTTTTTTTTTTTTTTTTGGATAAAGGATCATTATTTTTAAAAGTTTCAAAACGATTAAAGAACTTCTATTATACAGATGTTTAAAAATTATATTTGGTGTTTTACTTTTCCTTTTAATTTAAAAGTTATTTTTCTTTCCAATTTATTTTTAACAACAATTCCAATTTATTTTTCTGTGATGGATGATAGTATTTATAACAAATACCATTTCATAATACAAAAACTTTAAAGCTAAAAAAATATATATATATCGAATTCCATTTTTTCCTTTGTTAAAATCATGGAATTATGATTTTTCTGATTTAAATATGCAATGAAAAAATTTTCATTTGGTTACATTTTATTAATTTACATTACAATTTTATTTTATTACTTCATTTTTAATTGCTTTAAAATTTGGTTTGAAATACTATTCATGAATTAAATTAACAATTTATAATATTTTATTGATTTAAAATTTAGTGAGTTTGAAATACTATTCATGAATTAATATAATAAGTTCTGCTACGTTATTGAATTTGAGATTTTTAGATAAGCATTTTTGTTTTAAATATTAACGATCATAAAATTCATCAAAGTGTTAGAGTTTAATATTTTGTATTACTTTAAAATTAATTAAATAATTATATTTATAGAGTATACAATATTGAAGATTAAAAAAAAATATTTTTTTAATTAATTATTTTTGAAAAATTTTTTTTTTACATTTGCATTAAATGTTATGTACTATTAATTAATTGTTCTTAATGTGTTTATTTCTCATATACATTATGAAAACAATAAAAAAATAAGTACAAAGGAGCTTGTTAATTCTTTTTTAATGAAGTTATTCTTATTTCACGCTTAGAATTATCAAATACGTTATAAAAATAACCACAAATAAATAAAATATCTATAGTAATAACAAAACATTTAACATTTTAAATACATTTCCATTGTGAAAAATAAAAAAAATTAAATAACTTTAAATAAATTCATAAATGATAAAAAAAAAAAAAAAAAAAAAAAAATAGTATTCATTAATATACACATAACTATGCAAGTTATACATTTTTTTTTTTGAAATAAAACATTAAAAAAAATTATAAAATTTTTTGATTTTAAGATACTGTGCCCTTTTTATAACAAAATGGAGTTCCTCTCTAATTTAAATTTGAAAGTTAAGTATTTTATATAAATTATCAAAAATTTTTATTAGCTCACCTCAAATAAATCTTTGTTTTACCATTATGTTATGTTTAACCATTATGTTTTTTTTTTTTTTATATATATATATATATCATACAATTATATTTTTCTTAAAGAAAATAATTAATTATGTATGTTTTAAGAGAAAGATAATTGTTTGATATTTTAAAAAAAGGAATATACATAATAATCTTTTTTTGGTTAAGGAAAAAAAAGATCATCATATAAATTACTTTTTTAAAATATCAAACAAATAACTTTTTTTAAAGAAAATAATTGCTAACTAAAATTGCAACATACATAGTTATGTCTTACAAGAAATAAAATTTCATGTATAAATTCCAAACAATTTTGATTATTAAGTTAATTGAATTCATTCAAACATATACCATGTTGATAATAATGATTAAATCACAAATAGATTATTTTTTAATATAAGAAAATAAAAAAAACATATATATATATATAGTTTAATTATTATTAAATCATTTTTAAAGCTAAACATTTTCTTTTTTTTAATTTTGTAAAACATCTGTATTAATAAAATGCGGGTTGTAAATAAAACATGTTAGTTGTAAAATAAAACATTTTGGGTGTAATTATGCAAGTTCAAATAGTATTGTTATATAAAATATTGATATAAAATTATTTATTATGGTTATTTCTATAGCGAGAGATTGCAGATTTACTATGACAATTGGCATTTTGTTTAGAAAAATAAAAAAAAAATTAAGTAAGAAAACTAATATTTAAGGATTAAATGAAAATTAAGTTACAAAATATAAAATGATAATGACTATTTTCTCCTTAAAAGTAACTAATTTATTATATCATAAAATTTTAATTCTATGAAAGCATATATAAACATAAATATTTATTTATTTAAAACTGTCAGTTAACATGGTTTTTATTTACAATTCTTCAAGTCACAAATTAGAGTTTGGTTTTAACCAAAACTAACATATTTATGATTGAACATGGATGATTTATTTAAATTTTAAAATATTAATTACGAAAATAATGTTTATGGAATACATATGTTTACATATTTAATAAATATAACATAATACAAAAAATTTTAGATTTAATTAATATTTACAGAATACAAATATTAACATATTTACTTAATATTCACAGAAAGCAAATGATAACAGAATACATATTATTTACAAAATATAAATAATAACAGATTTAAATAATATTTACAGAATGGAAATTATTGTACATTCATTATCTAATTTTATACAATAACAATTTATCACAGTAAATCTTTTTATTCCCCAGTAATAATAACCACATGGCTAAAAATATGTTAAAATAACTGGAAAATATGTAGTTAAAAATAAATAATATAAAACCCCTTAAAAATTTAAATAGTTTTGGGTGCACTTTTTAAATAATATAAAACCAAGCTCTTTATCATTAATCATATATAACAACTGCATTAAGTTTGAATGTGCGGCAATTAATGGCAGATGATAACAGCTCACCTTTGAGTTTTGATGACAACATGTTTTAAGTATCTGATTTGAGATATTCTGCCACCTTTATATATTTTTCGTACATTGTTCTCAAGAAGTGGATAAATGAGACATTGATGAAAAATCTGTATAGTATGTGGTCAGTAAATAATATCACCTTTGCCATAATGAGTTTACGTAAAATATGACATGCTGCATTAATTATATCACAGAACATTCCCCAAAATTGGGATTAAATGAATGTACTCTTCATTGCATGTATTTCACATGATGAAACACGAGGATACGTTGATCGGTGTATAGACTGTGCTCAGTATTTCGTTTGACAGCACACCAGCAGTCACATTGAACTCACACTCTAAGGTCAAAACATCCTTGGGCAGAAATGTGGACTTCTTGTCCATGATTTTCTCTATGGCGAAGAACGGAAGATTCCATTCTTGCTTCACGTTGGTGGCGGGAAAGTAAATCTCGTACAGGTTCCACTCTCTTCTATTCATGGAGGAGTCCAGCAAGTGCACTTTGAAGTTGCACATTTTGATATCGCGCCCACCATTGAATAGGAGTTGAAAGATGATGCGGTCGTCAGACTTGTACATGTTCACCAAAAACAAGGGCTGTTTTCGTGATGCCCAACTGATTGGAACAGGAATCATTTGCGACACTTCCAGCTGACTGAAGTTGTCGACGGTCCAGATGATATTCGCATGCTCTATTCCTATAAGCGTCTGGGCGATACACTTTCCCACCTCCTTTGCCTCCTCTTCAAGTTTCCAAATCTTGCAGTGAACTGTCAGGGTGTCGTCGGGTAGGTAGGATGACTTCTTTTCCACCAAGATCTCGTCCCTCAACGCATGCGCTGCACATCCGTCTCTACATTTTCTCCTGAACGAATAGTTCCTGAACATGGCAGATTTCATAGTATATCCTCTGCCATTCACCAGAGACAGCTCGTAGTCCACAGCTATACTCTCTGGTCCTGCGTCGTCCATTCTTTGCAGGTAATAGGTCACTTCCGATTCTGGTTCCGACTTGTCCCTTGGACACAAGTGAAGAGCCCATGTAGTCTCCTCCAAAGCTTTCACCACGAACGCGGGACTGGTTATGGTGTTTGGTTCACTGTAGAAACTGAAGTTTATCAACTTCCACACGAAAGTGAAGAGAGCTTTGTCGCTGCGTTCCATGCTGTTTTGACAGCGAATGAATTCAGCTGCTTTCGCAACTTCATTAAATAACAAAGCAAACAGCCAGGATTCTGTTTCCCCTGATTGTATTAAAAACGAATACAACGTCAGCTCATTCTGATTGATATTACAATTTTAAAAACGTATCATAAGCGAGATAACTAATAAACGTTTGACTATCAGTCGACGGTCTTTAAGGAAGTACGTCGGGACTGTGGTAGACTTTCCCTTTGGAACGGGAATTTCCCGTCACTACGTCGCGCATTCACATGACGTCACAAATCACGTGTTCGCAGTTACAAGGCCGACTTGATTAGAAGAGCTTTTTTATATACAGTAGTTTCATCTACTGAAGATAAGGTAAGTTCACTTTCCCCTTTATACGCTCAAAATGAATGTGTAATCGCTAAATAAAACACCATTTTTATTAAGCAATAAGCGCAAAGTGCGTTTTTTGTTTATTAGGGAATAAAAAATTACTGGAAATGATGATACAATTTATCGCTTTTTGCACCTTTTTATTATCTGCAGTTCTCTCTCTATTTCTCTCTTTTTATTTGAAAACCTAAAACAGAATTTCAAATTTTTATTTATTGTCAATATTTACAATTAGTCAAAATGTATTTTATATATAAATTTGTTTGGCTCAAAAATTAAACAAAGGAGATAATAAAATTTTTATTAGAGTAATTTTTGCTTCAAAATAACAAATATTTAAATCTCAAAAAGGAGTTTACACTTCAAATACGATGTAATTTGACTGGCATTGTCCAATTTAAAATTAATCTTTATAATAGTTTTGGTGCTTTAACATACCCATTTTAAATTGGAAAGTTAATGTAATTTTTTTGGGTTATCGAAATTACACCCAAAAGTGAAATTCGGAAAATTATTTGATTGTCTAAATCTCTACCTGAAAATTTAATGGTAACGTTTTATAATAACATCATCGTATTATAAAATACACTGAAATATGAATATTTAATAAATTCAACACAATTATAAATATTTTATGTAAAATTATAAAAAAATTGGGAAATTGTGTATATTAGTTTATAAGATGAAGAAAATAAATCAGGAATTCATAGAAATAAATAACATTCGAGGTGTAATAATAAAAATTTAAATAAATGATAAAAAATAATTATCAGATCTTCTTATATAACTTTCAAGAACAGTTGGAAAGTGCTTTTCTGCTGAAAGAATTCAAAGGTTGTTTAGTAAAGTAAATAAAAATATGTAGCCTAGGGAAAGAAAATATATATATATTTTTTAATTTCTAAAAAAAATTTTTAAAAAGGATCGCACTTTTCAAGTGTCATATTTAAAATGAAAAGAAGTACCTTTTTTTTCATTACATCTCTAAGAGGTATCGCCCTCGTAGTAAAAAACTTATGTACCTCACTCTGACAAACCCATAGCATATATATATATATATACACTGAAGTGACAAAAGTCATGGGACAGCAATATGCAAATTTTCAGATGGCAGTAGCATCGCGTAGAACAGGTATAAATGCGCAGAGCTTTCATTTCTGTTCAACTTATTCATGTGAAGAGGTTTTGACGTGATGATGACCGCACGACGGGAATTAACAGGCTTTGAACGCGGAATGTTAGTTGGAGCTAGACGCATGGGTCATGCCAATTAGGAAATCGTTAGGGAACTCAACATTCCCAGATCCACTGTGTCAAGAGTGTGCCGAGAGTATGAAATTTCGGGCATAACATCCCACCATGGACAGCACAGTGGTCGACCGCCTGCACTTAACGACCGAGACCGGCGACGTCTGCAAAGAGTCGTAAATTCTAACAGACAAGCAACACTGCGTCAAATAACCGCAGAAATCAATGTGGGACGTACAAGGGACTTGTCTGTTAGAACTGTGCGGAGAAATTTGGCTTTCTTGGGCTATTCCAGCAGAAGACCGACTCGAGTGCCGTTACTGACAGAACGACATCGCTTGCAGCGACTCTTGTGGGCACGTGAGCATATCGGTTGGTCCCTAGATGAATGGAAAACCGTAGCCTGGTCCGATGAGTCACGATTTCAGTTGGTAAGAACTGATGGTAGGGTTCGAGTGTGGCGCAGACCCCACGAAGCCATGGACCCAAACTGTCAGCAAGGCACTGTTTTCAGCTGGTGGTGGCTCCGTAATGGTGTGGGCTGTTATTTCATGGCATGGACTTGGTCCGCTGCTGCGACTGGACTGAACATTGACTGGTAATGCTTATGTTCAGCTACTTGGAGATCACTTGCAGCCATTCATGGACTTCATGTACCCAAACAACGATGGGATTTTTATGGATGACAATGCGCCATGTCACCGGGCCACAACTGTTCGCGATTGGTTTGAAGAACATTCTGGACAATTCCAACGAATGATCTGGCCACCTAGATCGGCCGACATGAATCCCAGCGAGCTTTTATGGGACATCATCGAGAGGTCTGTTCGTGCCCAAAATTCTGCACCATCAACGCTTTCACAATTATGGACGTCTATCGAGACATCATGGCTCAATATTCCTGCAGAAGACTTCCAACGACTTGTTGAGTCCATTCCACGTCGAGTTGCTGCACTTCGCCGGGCGAAAGGAGGGTCGACACGATATGAAGAGGTATCCCATGACTTTTGTCACTCCAGTGTATATATATATATATATATATATATATATATATATATATATATATATATATATATATATATATATATATATTTATATATATATACATATATATATGTGTATATGTATACACTCAGAGCCAAAACATTATGACCACCTGTCAATAACGAGTTGGCCCACCTTTGGCGCGCAACACAGCTTCAACCCGCTTTGGCATGGATTAATACCACCACTTAATACCAGTTAAATACCACTTCCACCTGATCACGTGCCTTCCACGTCATCCAGGGAGTTCATTGCAAAATTTAGGGGTGGTCATAATGTTTTGGCTCTTGAGTGTATATCAGCTAATACTTAGTACTGACTGCGCCATCTACCGTTGAAGACAAAATTTATAAAATAAAAAATAGTGTTTATACCTATTTTTCCTTTATTCAGACACATAGTTAAATAAATGTATTTCTGAAGGAGAAAATTTTCAGGCATGTTTTCGAAAAATTTCAGGCATGTTTTCGAAAAAATTTCAGGCATGTTTTCGTTGGGGAAAAGGTCCAAACTGTGAACAAGATTCGATTTACACTGAAGTGACAAAAGTCATGGGATAGCAATATGCAAATTTTCACATGTCAGTAGCATCGCGTAGAACAGGTATAAATGCGCAGTGCTTTCGCAGAGCTTTCATTTCTGTTCAACTTATTCATGTGAAGAGGTTTTGACGTGATGATGACCGCACGACGGGAATTAACAGACTTTGAACGCGAAATGTTAGTTGGAGCTAGACGCATCTGTCATGCCATTTCGGAAATCGTTAGGGAATTCAACATTCCCAGATCCACTGTGTCAAGAGTGTGCCGAGAGTATGAAATTGCGGGCATAACATCCCACCATGGACAGCGCAGTGGTCGACCGCCTGCACTTAACGACCGAGACCGGCGACGTCTGCAAAGAGTCGTAAATTCTAACAGACAAGCAACACTGCGTCAAATAACCGTAGAAATCAATGTGGGACGTACAAGGGACTTGTCTGTTAGAACTGTGCGGAGAAATTTGGCTTTCTTGGGCTATTCCAGCAGAAGACCGACTCGAGTGCCGTTACTGACAGAACGACATCGCTTGCAGCGCCTCTTGTGGGCACGTGAGCATATCGGTTGGTCCCGTGATGAATGGAACACCGTAGCCTGGTCCGATGAGTCACGATTTCAGTTGGTAAGAACTGATGGTAGGGTTCGAGTGTGGCGCAGACCCCACGAAGCCATGGACCCAAACGGTCAGCAAGGCACTGTTTTCAGCTGGTGGTGGCTCCGTAATGGTGTGGGCTGTTATTTCATGGCATGGACTTGGTCCGCTGCTGCGACTGGACTGAACATTGACTGGTAATGCTTATGTTCAGCTACTTGGAGATCACTTGCAGCCATTCATGGACTTCATGTACCCAAACAACGATGGGATTTTTATGGATGACAATGCGCCATGTCACCAGGCCACAACTGTTCGCGATTGGTTTGAAGAACATTCTGGACAATTCCAACGAATGATCTGGCCACCTAGATCGTCCGACATGAATCCCATCGAGTATTTATGGGACATCATCGAGAGGTCTGTTCGTGCCCAAAATCCTGCACCATCAACGCTTTCACAATTATGTACGTCTATCGAGACAGCATGACTCAATATTCCTGCAGAAGACTTCCAACGACTTTTTGAGTCCATGCCACGTCAAGTTGCTGCACTTCGCCGGGCGAAAGGAGGGCCGACACGATATTAAGAGGTATCCCATGACTTTTATCACTTCAGTGTATGTACAGTTAGGCGAAAGATGTTGACCTCAATTTTATTTCGAAAATTTCAAAATTCATTTCAGAAAGACGTTTTTTTTTACCACTATCAAAGACAGATACGAGCCTTTCGTTCTCATAGCGTATTAGTATATACAGGGTGGTTATAACTAAAGTGACCCTATTCATACCTCTTTAGAACCCGTACTGCTAAACGAATTTTGATGAAACTTGGTATATACGGTATATAAACCATGGGAAAAGGGTTTCTGTATTAAAAAAAAATTCCCATTTTGACCACCAGAGGACAAGTTTTTGGTTAATTCCAACCATGTAGCCCAACAATCGAGGCATGATGCTGAACATCACACCATTAGAAGGAAAGCTTAAATAGTTCCATAAAATCAGTCTTAGTGCCAATTCGAGATTGTGCTATATTCTTCCACGAGTCTATTTGGTTTTCAAAACTGTCACTATAGCACTTTCCAAGAACAGACCTTTGGACGCCTTTCATCTTCTGATTCAAAATAAATTTAAGAAATAGTAATTTTAAGAAATTTTTATTACCTTTTAATCCACACTTATAAATAATGAAGTTGAAATATTCAGTTTATATCGAAGTTAAGTTTATCAATTAAAAAAAAAAAATCTTTTTTTTTTATCCCACTTTGTTGGGTCGATAGTAACGTGTTGTCACATGGAAGGAGGGAAAGGGGGGCAACTTCTGTTTTGATGGACACCCATGGGTAGAAGCCTGACTCGGCTCCGTGCCGTTCTATAAGGAGGGCAGTGCCTTCCGGGTGGACTTTTAGGAGGAATTACTTCGTATTGTATGGGCGAAAATCTGGAAACTTCCACCATGTAGATCGACTAACAAGGCAAGATGCTGAATGTCACAAATACCATCGAGTCTTTTGTGGAGCCGAGTCTCCGTGCCTTAAGGGTGGTCTTTTAGGAGGACCTACCCCGTATCATATGGGAGAGAACCTGGATAATTCTTACCATGTAGTCCAACTAAAAAGGCAAGATGTTGAACATCACAAATGCCATCGACTCTTTTGAAACAGTGTATACAACGAAGACGACAGCGGATTGAACCTCAGCCGTAATGCTTACCAGCGATGCGCATTGCCACTGAGCCGCGAGTCAGGCAGAAAGTAAAGCTTAAAAACAAAAATTTTTTATTGCAATGAATGTCAGGCATGAGATTCAACTGTGTGCAAGACGCGTTTGGTTTGTTCTAGCAAGCGAAAGTCGACAATTCACATAATTCACAATTCGAACAAAACAATATGATAAACATCAACTTAATTGAGTGATGTTTATCATTTTATGACATTAAGGAATTTGAAAGTTAATTATTATTTGATGTCAGCAGAATGTCATCAGATGATTAGCTGATTTAAGATTTCTGATAATATCCGTAGAAACGGATGTACCAGAGAGAACATTCTCTATTCAGTGCAATGGGTCATTTCTGTTAATATTTCACATAATAATTCTAAATAAGTAACTATATAAAATAAAATATTCAAATATTTAATGCCATATGGAAATTGTATTTCATCTAAGTTAAGTAATTATAGAAAAACGTTACATTCTTAACTGCAAAACTATCATACAAAATGCTATTTAAATCTGAAGATGTGGAAAAACATCGATTTTTACTTCCTGTTTTGTAAGACCTACCATTAATTTTCATTAGCGATTAGCCATTAGAAAAGCACTTGATACTAAAAGGAGATTGTTGCGTCTCTTTTAAGCACTAATTATGTGTTTTTGCAAAATTTGAATTGCTTCGAAAGTTTCAACGCTTTGGCTTCAAACATTGTAACGATACTTAATTTCTTGAAAACTAATGTAACTAATTAATAAAACATTCATGCAGTTACGTGTGTACTTTTTGTTGGAAAGAATCTTAAGCAAAGTAGGTTAAAAATCATTACTTTAAGAAATACATAGATTATTTAGCACGTTGCTGTTTTCAACTTAATTAAAACTAATTTCACTTTAGCAAATATGACTTTATCCTTTGGTCGTTTTTTATAAAGTTTGCCATTAATTAAGATGTCTAATAAAATGTACAAAATAGCTTAATAATTTGCTTCAATATGTTTAAATAATAGGTAGCAAACTTTAACATACTTATTCCTTGCTTATTATATTAGATATATTATTATTATCTGTATTATATCGGTATTATCTATATTTTTATAACCCATTTGGTTACTTGTAAAACCTCATATTATAGAACAGAAATTTTTAAAAAAATGTACATTTCATATAAAAAGCCATTCAGTTTAAAAGCTAAAACAATATACTAACTGACTTATTCTGCTCGATAATATTATATGTATTATATAGATATTATCTATATTATTATAACACGTTAGATTACTTGTAAAACCTCATAATATAGAATAATAAATTAATTTTTTTCATTTCTGATAAAAAGCCATTCAGTTAAAAAAAAAAGCCATTTTTAAGATAAAACAATACACTAACTTACTTATTCTGTGGACTTATTATTCTGACTTATTATTTGTATTACATCGATATTATCTATATCATTATAACACTTTAGATTACTTGCTCACCTCAGATTATGGAATATCAATTTAAAATGTTCATTTCTGATAAAAGACATTCAATTTTAAAGATAAAACAATATACTAACTGACTTATTCTATGCGATATTATTATATTATATTTATTATTATTAAATCTATATTGTCTATATTATTATAACCCATTAGATTACTTGTAAAAAATCACATTATAGAATGAAAATTAAAGATATTTCATTTCAGATAAAAGAATCTACTAACTAAAATGTAATAAAGATTGGGCGTCAAATCTCGATTGGTACCGAGAACACTGAATGCGCCAACTCACACTGCATTGATTCTTCTTGACTTTTTCGCCAAAAATGAAACCCATATCGTTTCACAACCACAGTATTCATGTGATTTAGCACCGTCCGACGTCTGGCTATTTCCTAAACTCAAAAGACCACTCCGGGGATACCGTTTTGAGTCGATTGAAGAGATTCAACGTGAATCGCCGCTCGCTTTGAAGGCCATCCCTGCCGATGACTTTTTAGCATGCATTGAGGATTGGGAAAAAAGTTGGCATAAGTACATTGTGTCCGGAGGGAATTACTTTGAAGGCGAGGAAATAAATTTGGAATTATAAATAAAGGGCTTTTGAAAAAAAAAAAAAAAAAAAAAAAAAATTGGACTTCCTTTTTGGGCACAGTAGGCTTCTTTTATTTTATTTGCACTTCCGATAATGTATTACTTAAAGCTTCGATATCAATACCAGGATTGCAGATTACTCAATCACCGAATTTATAATCAAAATCATACAATTCGCCGAATTTATTATCAAATATCATGCAATTTCTCGGTGAGATCAGCACTAACTTGATAATATGTTAAAACATTCGTTTTTACATATTACCAAGTGTACAATTGAGTTATTTTTTTTCATTTTTAGAATTTACATGTTGAATGAGATAATTTAAAAGATTTAAAAATATTAGAGCTACTAATTAGCTCAAAAATGTAATTATTTTCAAATTTACAAGAAATTTCGTAGCAGTAAAGAAGGCTTGCTTGAAAATAACAGTAAAAAAATTCAGTCATTGTGTAAGTATTTTTAAATTTATCTATTTTTCTTTCATAATAAAAAAATTGTTTAGTGCAAGTCTCATAATTTTTTTTATAATAAATGAACAGATAAAGGAATCTGAATTTAATTCTGTGTGTTTTTATAATATGTAATTGATAAAAAATAAATAATTACTAAATAATAATTAATTAATCGGTAATTATTTTTAATATTAGCTAATTAACACATTAATATAAATATTAGATTATTTAATTAATTTTAAAAAGTATTATTTTAAAAACTACAAGGAATTTCACAGGAGTAAAAAAGGCTTGCTTGAAAATAACCGTAAAAAAATTCAGTCATATTGTGTAAGCATTTTTAAATTTGTTTAATAAAAAAAAAATGTTTAGTGCAATTTTCATATTTTTTTTATGATAAATGAACAGATAAAGGAATCTGTAGTTAATTGTGAGAGTTAAGCATGTAATTGATAAAAATTTTTTAACAATTTTTGACTATTGTGGAAAAATTTAAAAAGAAAGGTTTAAAAATATAAAATTAAAATGAGAAAAAGTAGAAACATCCTTTATTTAATCAACAGAAATTGTTGTCAATGGAGATGTGAAAGTTTACTGACTGAATTTTGTTATCATGTCTGAATATGTTTTTTCGTTATCTCTCTTTGTTATTTTCCATGCGAGATATCAATTAAAAAAATATTTTTACTTTTATTTTAGTTACGTGCATCGTCATTGCTTCTGCATTAGGGGAAAAGTTTCTATCATCTTCTTTAACAGAAAAATACTATAATAATAAATAAGCCAATAATGTTTAGGCAAATATTTTCCTGATAATTTAAAAGTTTTAGTTCTGAAGAATATACGAAAACTATCTAATTTTAGGAAATTTACTTTCTATATACATAAACAATTAATAAAATAATCTTAATAAGTTGTGTCATGTATTTAAAAAAGTGCCAAGAAGTTTTACAAAAATAATAATGATAATAATAATTAATAAATAAATAAAATTTATTACAACATAATTGAATTGAAATCTTATTAATGTTCGATATTATGTTTGTTTAATGCAACATATTGATTTAAAAAAAAAGATTCCGTGCTTTATATATGCAGTATTTTTTATGTATAATTTTTTATAGGTATAATTGTTATTATATTTATATGCATTATTTTTTTCATTATATATGCATTTTTTCGTGCATTATACATGCATTTTTTGTATTCTATTTTTATTTTATTTTTGTGCATCGGCATTGCCTTTGTATTAGGCCTTTATATAAGGGGAAAATTTTCTTTTATCTTTTTTAATAGGAAAATATAATAAGAATAAATAAGCCAATAATATTAAGGGGAAAATATTTTTTCTAATAGTTTAAATAGTTTAGTTTTAAAGAATCTGAGAAGGTTATTTAATTTTAAGAAGTTAACTTTCTATTTACATAAATAATTTAATAAAATAATCTCATTAAAAGTAAAGCTGTGTCATCTATTTAAATAAAAGGGCTAAGATGTTTCACAATAATAATAATAATAATAATAATAATAATAATAAATGAATAAATAAATAAAATTTGTACATCATAAATGATTTGAATTCTTATAAAAAGGATTAACATTATATTAGTTTAATGTAGCATATTGATTTAAAAAAATATTTTTATTGCATTATTTATATTTGCATTACTTTTTATTATTTCGAATTTTTTATATAAATGATTATATTTCGTATTATAATTATTTTCATTATTTTTTTTCATTATATATGCATTATTTCGTGCATTATAAGTTTATTTTTTATTCATCAAAAAATAATAATTTAAAAAAAATTCAATAAATTATTTTTTTTTAGATGCTCCAATTTTAAAAAACGAACCCTATATAAATTTTTAATATATTTATTCACGAAAGTCAAACATTTCACGTAAATGAAAACTTGTTATTTTTTTCGTTTGTTATCAAATTTTAAAATAAATTGATTTTAAAAGTGTATAATATGAGCATCAGCACATTTTTCATGAACATATATTTTCAAGAGCTTTAGAAAATAAATTAAAAACTCACATGTACTGATAATTACTAATAGAAATCAAATAATATTATTTTTAAATAATATTAGTGTAACATTTAATTAACATTATTAAATGGAGAATATTTTCTATTATCATCATTGGCACAATCGTCAACATTGACCAAGGTCGTCCACCTACTGTAAAATTTCGAGACAACGTTTTTTTTTTTTTTTTTTACGTGGTAGAGTTGTCAGCTCTACTCCCAATAGTCATATGAGACCGGGACCTACGGCTTAAAGTAGATTCCGAACCGCTACAAACATTCATGGCACCGCCGGGACTTGAACTCGAAACCTGTAGTACCGCTGCTAGCCACTCGGCCATTCAGGCCCTTACGAAGAAATATATTTTATATTACAAATATTATTATTTAAATAAAAAAATATTTTTTTATAAATATATAACTCATTTATTTTAAGATGCTTTATTCAAAAAAATTGTACTAATTAATTTCAAGCCCCCCCAAAAAAAAAAAAAAAAAAAAAAACAATGAAGAAACTCTTTTGTTGCAATTGCAGTAAGAGTTCTATAATCCTTTATTCGCCAATTTTGGCGATATCACAACGACGGGTTGCCACTTTCTGGCATCTATCTCCCATTGAGTCATTCTTTTAAAACTTTTTACGCGTCGATTGTTGACCTTGTCCCAACACTGCGCTGTTCTTATTTTCTCCTAGTGTTTATCGTAACTATCAGTTTTCATTTCAACACAACAGAAATTCTACTGAACTGATTCATGTGTGTATAATTCGAAACATTTTTTGAAGAGGATAGACGAATCACAGACATGATATTTCTTTGTTAACAGTAGTGTTCATGTATATTCAAAGTATAAACAAAGTGTAAATCGTCACAATTCTGTTTTTATTATAACTATTTGTTAATTTTAAATTTTTGTTTATGAGTGCAAGAATATTGAATTAAATTAATGTTCAGTGTACGGATTTTGTAGTCGATGGAATAGCAAAATAGTTTGCAGGATATTTATATGTATGTATATATTTTAAAACTTCAATTTTTATCTAGAGTGATTTTTCTGTGTAATTCCCGTCAAAACTCTATACACACTCTATAGCCCGCCAAAATAGGTAATCCGGCAATAGTATCGACCAGAAGGTGAACCTCCTACTGTATTTTAAAAATGTTAAATTTTATTAGAATTTCAACACAAAAAGGCCCAAAAAGGAAGACCATTTTTTTTTATGTATATATATATATATATATATATATATATACATAGAGAGAGAGAGAGAGATATTTTCAAGCACAAAACTCATTTTTTTTTATCATTAAAATTAAGATTACTTTTTCAATTTTTTTCTGTCGTATTTTAAATTATTTTTCCCACAAATATTGATATTGATTTTTATTTTTAGAATATTAAAAGCAAATGATACTGATTTTTTTGTTTGTTCTTATAATAAATCTCGGATTTTTATTTAGTTTAATTAGTTTTAATATTTCTAATAAAAAAAATCACACATTATATGCAAGCACAAATTTGGATTTCCTGACTTTTATTTATTTAAAAAGTTTAACTTGATGCAACAATATTTTTTTTTTCCTAATGCAGCTGGCAAACACTTAGACAGCTGTCTTGGATGCCTTAAGGCAAGCGTTGCACAGACGTTACTCACTTTGCATTACCCAGGGGGGGCTTGCAACTTGTAGATAAGCACGGACGCGGAGTAACAATGACCCCGCAATGCTCTACGATCCTATTAGACCGGGACCTACAGTTTTAAAATGGATTCCGAACCACTACAAAAATCCAGGGCACTGCCGGGACTCGAACCCGAAACTTGTGGTAAAGGGCTCCAGAGCGTTAGCCACTCGGCCATTCAGGCCCCCGGCACCAATAATGAGATTTCATTAATTTTCTTATCATGTTTTTACATACAATTTTTATTCCCATTAATTATTTTTTAATTTCAAATTAACCTCATTTTCTTTTCCTTCAAAGTAAGATTTTGTTTTTTATGCAAAACCAAGAAGAAAATTTGAAGTAGTAACAAAACTATTTATGTCTTTTTTAATCTCTATGTTTCCCTCTATCTTACAAAATAGAATGAATGTTTTTACTACATTCATAAAGGAACAGGAAAAGATAAAAACAGTTATTCTGTTACAGCATAATGAAGAATAAAATTATTCTGCGGGTTCTGCCTTTTATTTCTCAACAAAAGAAGCGTTTTAATTAAAACCGTTAAGGGTGAATGAAAAAAAAAAAAAAAATATTTCAGCGGAATTAAATCATATTTTTTACTATGTATAAAAGAATGAAAAAAATTATTATCTACTGTTATTTTTCAGTTACTCGTGAGTTTTTTTTTTTATTAGGAAAAACGACCCTCTCCAACAAAGAGACATTCAAAATAACTTCAAAATGTATATTTTTTCTCCTTAATCCAGTTAGAACAAACTATGTATAAAAATATTAATAAAGAACAGAATTCTTACAAAAGTTTCTAAAAAAAGAAGGGAAACGACATTTGTTTTATATGATTTCTTTGTATAGGATGTTTACAAGTATATTGTTTGAATTATTTTAGAATATACATGGATTGTTATATTACTAAATAAAATCATCAGTATATATCGGTTATAACTGCATAATTATATTGCAGAGAAAATATATTATGCAATTTACAATAAATATTAGACTATTTTTTTATCAAGATATATATATATATATATATATATATAATATATCTAGATAAAAAAATAGTATGTATGTATAAAAACAAGTAATATATATATATTACTTGTTTTTCTTTTGTATCATAAAAATCCGAAATTCTAAGAAATTTGTGTAATTACAAATAATCCTTAATATTTCATGATGATCACTTCATGTTTGACAACATGCACAACTAGTGTGGAGGAAGATTTAGTTTCAAAAAGTGATAATTTTAAAAAATAGTAATGTAATATTTAATTAACATAATTATATGAAGAAAATTTTATATTATTTATACATTTTTACACACAAAAATCTTTTTTTAATAAAATTACGATTATTTTTTAATTTTCTGCTATTTTAAAGGATATTTAGTTGATATTTTAAATTATTTTTCCCACAAATGTTGATATTTATTGATGCCAAAAAGCTTTTAATTGTTCATGTTTTTTTTTCCCCTTCTAATCATAAATCTCGAATTTTAATTAATTTTTATATTTCTGATAAAAAAAACCAAATGGGAATTTCCTGATTTTTATTTAGTTAAAAGATATAACTTCAGGCACTAATAATGAGATTTTATTATTTTCTCATCATGTTTTACAACCACTTTAATTTCCATTAATTATTTTTTAATTTCAAATTAACCTTATTTTCTTTATAACCAAAGTGAGATTTTCTTATGTATGCAAACATATAAAACATAATAAAAAATTTGGAGTATTAAAAAAACTATTTATTTCCTTTTTCTCTCTAATTTTCTCTCTATCTTACAAAATAGAACGAATGTTTTTACTTAATTCATAAAGGAATACGAAAAGGTAAAAACATTTACTCTGTTACACCATAATGAAGAATAAATTTATTCTGTAGGTTATGCCTTTTATTTCTCAACAAAAGAAGCGTTTTAATAAAAACTGTTACGGGTAAGTGAAAAAAGAAATTCAACTGAATTATATCATATTTTTTTACAATGTATAAAAAATGAAAAAAATATATTATTACTGCTATTTTTCTGTTACTTGTGAGTTCTTTTTTTTATTATCAAAAACGATTCACTCCAATACAGAAACATTCAAAATAGCTTCAAAAAGTACTTTTTTTTCTCCTTAATGCAGTTAGAACAAAGTGTAATAAAATAATAATAATAGAGCACAGAATTCATACAAAAGTACAAAAAAAAAAAAAAAAAAATTTAGAAATTACTTGCTGTCTCATTTTTCTATATGATTTCTTTATGTAATGTGTTTACAAGTAGAATTTTCGAATTTTTTTTAGAACATATATGGAGGATTGCTTATAACAAAATAAAATTCTCAATATAAATTGATTACAATTATAAAAATGTATTGTGCAGAAATGTTTTTTTTTCCACTGGCAAGAGAAAATGACAAACTCTTAAGGGTTCAAAACAGTGTAAAAAATACACAAAAAAGAAAACAATAAGAGAAAAATGCTCATCAGCAAATTTCTAGCTCTCCAATATCTTTTCATCTCGCAGTCTGCACTTAAGTCTGGGCATTCTGCTATTGACGAAAACACGTTAAGAAGAAAGGAATTCGCCAAATTCCGGGTTCTTTTCGTTCACAACGGTGGTTCAAAATAAATCAGCTCTCTTGAATTAATTCTTAACTATTTTATTACACATACTAGGAATAATTAAAACTTTGTACAATATTTACAAATTAATAGTACTGCCACACATTCTAATCTCTAATGCCATAAAACTTAATTTCTCTCAATATACCTCTCACACTTCTAAGATTACCTCTCTCTCTCTCGCTTTCCAAACACGCTCTCAAACTCGCACTTCTTTCGCCCAATTAACTTGGCGTCGCAGCGCCCTCTAACGATCATTGATTCATCTTTTTTCCACAGCTATATAGTGCCTGCCGTCTGTCTCATGCCATGATCTCATCTTTTCCACAGAGCTGGCAATTTAGGCTATCAAAAATGTCAATGTGGTGCAGATGGCATTCTGCTATATAGTGCCTGCCGTCTGTTTCATGCCATGATCTCATCTTTTCCACAGAGCTGGCAATTTAGGCTATCAAAAATGTCAATGTGGTGCAGATGGCATTCTGCTATATAGTGCCTGCCGTCTGTCTCATGCCATGATCTCATCTTTTCCACAGAGCTGGCAATTTAGGCTATCAAAAATGTCAATGCGGTGCAGATGGTTAGCCAAACAGGTACATCCCAAAGAAAGTCTCAACATCGTAGTTGGCAAGGGGATGTTGAATCTCATCTTTCTTTGATTAGGACAGGCCGCACGCCTTCCATTGTAAGACACTCAGAATTCAAACAGCATTAGAAAAATGAAAAAAAATGTCATTATTATAATTTTTTATTATATTTCTGTTAGGCTTATTTTATTTATCAACAAAAGAAGCTCTTTAATTAAAATCGTGAAGGGTAAATGAAAAAAAAAAAATATTTCAGCGGAATTATTTCATACTTTTTACAATATATAAAAGAATGGAAAGAATTACTATCTACTGTTAATTTTCAGTTACTTGTGAATTGGTTTTGCTATGAAAAACGACTCACTCTAACGAAGAAACATTCAAATTAGCTTCAAAAAGTATTGTGTTTCCCTTAATACAGTTAGAATAAATTTTAAAAAAAGTTAATGAAGAACAGAATTTTCATAAAAGTGCATAAAAGGTTATAGAAATGACATTTGTTTTCCCATTTTTCTATATGATTTCTTTATTAAAAGTTAATATTTATTTTTATTTTTAGAATATTTGAAATAACTGATACTAAAAAAACTACAAGTACAATGTTTACAAGTTTACAACTATATTGTTTGAATTATTTTCGAATATATATTTAGGGATTACATATTACTAAATAAAATCCTCAGTATATTTCGATTACAATTACTTAATTGTATTGTACAGAAATATGTATTTAAAACAGTTAATATTAAATATTAGACTATTTATTATTGATGATATATATATATATATATATTGTATATATTACTTGTTTTTATTTCGTATCAGAGAAATCAGAAATTCTAAGCAATTTGCGTAATTACAAACAATCGTTAATATTTTATGATGATAACGTCATGTTTTAGTGACAACATGCACAACTAGTGTTGAGGAAGATTTAGTTTCAAATAATAATAATTTTAAATAATATTAACGTAATATTAAATGAACATAATTCAACGAAGAAGATTTTATATTATTTATATCGATATATTTTTACACACAAATATCTTCCCTTTTTTAATTAAAATTTCGATTACTTTTACAATCTTCTGTTGTATTTTAAAAAGTATTTATTTGATGTCATAAAGTATTTTCTTTCCTACAAATGTTGATATTGGCTTTTAATTTTAAAATATTAAAAGTAATTGATACCAAAAGTATTTTAATTTTTCATTGTTTTTTCCCCCGTTCTAATCATAAATCTCGGATCTTAATTATTTTTTTATATTTCTAATAAAAAAAGTGTGCTGTTTTTTATAGCATGTAATTGAAAAAATTTCCTTTAATATTTTTAACCATTGTAGAGAAAAATTTACAAAAAACAAATATACAATTAAAATGAAAAAAAATCAATGATATCCGGTATTTAATCGATAGAATTTGCTCTCAATGGAGCTGTTAAAATATACAGACTGAAATTTGTTATCATTTCTCAACTTCTTTTTTTAATCTTTCTTTTTTTTTCTATGTGAGATAACTGATAAAATAAAATATTTTTGTTTTTAATTTATTTATGCGCATCGTCAATGCCTTTGCATTAAAGGAAAAATTTCTTTCATTTTCTTTAATAGGAAAATACTATAAGATTAGATAAGCCAGTATTGTTTAAGGGAAAATATTTCTCTAATAGTTTAAATAATTTAGTTTTTAAGAATCTAAGAAGGTTATCTAATTTTAAAAAGTTTGAGTTCCATCTGCATAAATAATTTAATTTTTATGTAAATTTCGTTAAAACTGTAAAACTCTATAAAACTGTTTTATAAAAAATAATAATAATAGTAACAATAATTTATAAAATATATAACAATAATAACAAAAATTCACTAAAATTGAATTAAATTCTTACATTAAGGTGCAATATTATGTTGGTGTTAAGAAGCATATTGATTTAAAAAAAATGTGATTTTTCTTAGTA
Organism: Caerostris darwini; assembly: GCA_021605075.1. Taxonomy (NCBI): domain Eukaryota; kingdom Metazoa; phylum Arthropoda; class Arachnida; order Araneae; family Araneidae; genus Caerostris; species Caerostris darwini. The sequence goes on from BPLQ01001593.1 coordinate 107,989, forward strand.
ATTTTCATGCATTATATAAGCAATACTTCTTTTTATTTTATTATATATAATATTCCATGCATTATACATGCACTTTTTTATTTTTCAAAATAAAATAACAATTTTAAGAAGTCTATAAATTATTTTTTTAATATATTTCAGTTTTTATACTGCAATATTCACATAGAAAATTATAATATATTATGCACAAAACTCAAATATTTCACATAAATAAAAGCTTGTTATTTTTTGTTTGTTATCAAATTTTAAAATAAATTGTTTTTAAGAGTATATAATATCAGCATCAGCACATTTTTCATGGTTATATATTTTCAAGAACCTTTACAAAATAAATTAAAAACTCACATGTACTGGTAATTACTAATAGAAATCAAAAAATATTACTTTAAAATAAAATTAGTGTAATATTTAATTAACATAACAAAATAGAGAAAATTTTATAGTGTATATATATATATATATATATATGTTTGTGTGTGTATATAAATATTTATTTTTACACAAAAAAATTATTTTTTATCTACAAAATTAAGAGTATTTTTAAATTTTTCTGTTGTATTTTAAAGGATAATTATTGGATATTTTAAATTATCTTTTTCTTACAAACTTTGATATTGATTTTTACTTTTACAATATTAAAAGTAATTGATACTAGATATATTTGAATTTTCCATAATTTTTTTTCTTTCTTATAATAAATCTCGGATCTTTATTCAATTTAATTAATTTTTATATTTCTAATTAAAAAAAACCAAATGTGGATTTCCTGCCTTTTATTTATTTAAAAAGTATAACTTCAGCCACTAATAATGAGGTTTCATTATTTTTCTCGTTAAATTTTTACCGCCATTTTTATTTTCATTAATTATTTTTTAATTTCAAATTAACCTTGTTTTCTTTTCATTCAAAGTAAGATTTTTTTTATAGAAGTCGTAAAATGACTACGTAGTAAAAAAACTATGTATGTATTTTTTAATCTTTATTTTTCCCTCTATCTTATAAAATAGAACGAATGCTTTTACTACATTCATAAAGGAATAGAGATAGATAAAAACAGTTATTCTGTTACATCAGAATGAAGAATAAAATTCTTCTGCTGGTTATTTCTCAACAAAAGAAGCGCTTTAATTAAAACCGTTAAGGGTAGATGAAAAAAATATTTCCCAACGAAATTAAATCATATTTTTTACAATGTATAAAATAATGAAAAAAATTATTATCTACGGTTATTTTTCAGTTACTTGTGATTTTTTTTTTTTTTTTTTTTTTTTTTTTAGCTGTAAAAAATGATTCACTCCAAGAAAGAAACCTCCAAAATAACTTTATGTATATTTTTTTTCCAGTACAGTTAGAATAAATTGTATATAAAAATGATAATAAAGATCATAATTTTTACAAAAGTACATAAAAAATATAGAAGTGACATTACTTTTCCTATTTATTTATATGTTTCATTATGTAATATGTTTACAAATATATTGTTGGAATTATGTTAAAATAAATATTTAAGGATTATATTTTACTATATAAAATCCTCAGTATGTATCGATTATAATTGCATAATTGTATTGTACTGAAATATATATTTAATGAATTTTACATTAAATATTAGACTATTTTTTATTCATCTATATATATATATATATATATGTTGTTTTTCTTTCGTATGAGAGAAATCAGAAGCTTTAAGCAATTTGAGTAATTACCAATAATCCTTAATATTTTATGATACTCAAGTTAGGGTTTAGTGACAACATGCACAGCTGGTGTGGATGAAGGTTTAGATTTAAATAATAATTTAAATAATGTTAATGTAATATTTAATTACATAATTAAATGGAAAAAGTTATATTTTATATATATATATTTATAATTTTACACACAAATATTCTTCTTTTTTATGAATAAATTTACGATTACTCTTCGATTTTCTGTTGTATTTTAAAGGATATTTATTTGATATTTTAAATTATTTTTCACACAAATGTTGATATTAATTTTTATTTTTAGAATATTAAAATATTTGACTCTAAAAATCTTTTGATTTTCATGTTCTTTTTTTCCCGTTCTAATCATAAATCTCGGATTTTAATTAATTTTTATATTTATAATAAAAAAAAATGTAGATTCCCTGACTTTTATTTATTTAAAAAGTATAACTTAAGGCAGTATTAATGAGATTTCATTATTTTCTCATTTTGTTTTACAACCACTTTAATTTCCATTAACTATTTTTTTAATTTCAAATTAACCTTATTTTCTTTTCATTGAAATTAAGATTTTTTTTTATGCATGTAACCATATAAAAAAGTTGAAGTAGTAAAAAAACTAATTAGGTCCTATTTATTCTCTATTTTTTCCTCTATCTTACGAAATAGAACGAATGTTTTTACTAAATTCATAAAGAAATAGGAAAAGATAAAAACAGTTATTCTGTTACAGCATAGTGACGAATAAATTTATTCTGCGAGTTATATCTTTTATTTCTCAACAAAAGAAGCGCTTTAATTAAAACCGTTAAGGGTAAATGAACAAAAAAAAATATTTCAATGGAATTAAATCATATTTTTTACAATGTATAAAAGAATGAAAAAACATTATTATCTATTGTTATTTTTCAGTTACTTGTGAGTTCTTTTTTTCACTATGAAAAACGATTTACTCCAACAAAGAAATATCCAAAATAATTTCAGAAAGTATATTTTTTCTCGTTAATACAATTGTATATAAAAAATGTTAGTAAAACACAGAATTCGTACAAAAGTACATAAAAAAAGACAGAAATGACATTTTCCATTTTTCTATATGATTTATTTATGTAATGTGTTTACAAGTACATTTTTTGAATGTAACATACTGTAACATTTATAATGTAACATTTGACAAATGTTACATTTCATAATGTAACATTTGACATAATGAATATTTACGGATTACATTTTACTAAAGAAATTCCTCCGTATAATTCGATTACAGTTACATAATTGTTTTGCAATAATTTTATTACATAATTGAATAATGTGGTTACAAGTATATTGTTTGAATTAATTTAGAATACATATTTAGATTACGTATTACTAAACAAAAATCATCAGTATATTTCGATTGCAAATATTATTTGTATTACATAATTGCATAATGTGATTACAAGTATATTGTTTAATTTATTTTTGAATATATATTTAAGTATTGCATATTACTAAAGAAAATTCTCAATATAATTCGACTACAATTACATAAATGTACATAATTATATATTGTGCATTTCTATACAATACAACTACTTAATTATATTCTATAGAAATGTATATTTAAAGCTGTTTGTATTAAATATTAGACTATTTATTATCTATCTATAGATAGATAGATTACTTGATTTTATCTTGTGCTAGAGAAATCAGAAACATGAGTAATTACAAATAATCCTTAATATTTGGTGATGCTCAAGTCATGGTTTAGTGAAAAATTGCGCAAGTAATATGGAGGAAGATTTAGGTTCATATTCTCTGGCGGTCTCTGCCATAGTCACTGCTTTCAAAGCTTCTGCTTTTATATTACTTGATTTTCTTTTGTGTTACTGACATCAGAAAATTTAAACAATTTGCGTAATTACAAATATTCCTTAATATTTTATGATGCGCAAGTCATGGTTAGCGGCAACATGCAGAAATAGTGCAGAGGAAGATTTAGGTTTATATTTCCTGGTGGCATCTCTCATAGTTACTGCTTTCAGAAATGGCGAAACTTTGTGGTAATTGTGGCAACTTGTGTGATGCATTTGTCTTTGATATAAAGGATGTTTGGAAGGAAATTTCACTGATTTTCTCTTATATGACCTGTAAATGGCAATCCCTTATGGTTGAAAAATCACATGGAAGGAAATGAAAAGTCCATAACTATACTATATATAGTATATAAAAGTAGAATATGGTATATCAATTTATCATCATTCTTCATCATGATATTTATAAAAAAATTAAAATTTTTTTTATTAAAAAATAAGTATTTCAAAGGCTAATATTATTATAACATTTAAAATTAACGAATCTTTATCAAAAGAATCTAATTTTAAAAATCATATTTTTTTCTTTTTTACTTCGTTTTTCATTCTGATGAGGGAAGACTAAATTATTTGCCATGGAAATTAAAGTAAAATTAACTTAGAATAAAAATATTCTTAGATTTTTAAATATCAATTAATTATCTCGATATCTTTATGCGATTGGAAAATCTGAATGGCCGATATTCGAAATTCCTCAGAATTGTCACTTTACAGCTACGGGGGATTTTACAAAGGTAGATATCCATTTTAGGATCTCATGACATGTGACTAGCATGCTGTCTCTCTGTGGCCCTGGTTCTGGTTCGAATCTGAGAGGTGCTATGGATATTTGTAGTGGTTGGGAATTTACGTTACATCGTAGGTACCTTTCTAATATGGTTGGTTTATATGGTTTCCAATATGGTCCCTTTCTAGACTGTTGAGTGTAGATGACTGACAACCCTACCATGTAAAAATAAAACATATCCTGTGTCGTAGGCAAGGCAGCGCCAATAGGCAGCGAGTCTTGGTCCACCATAGGGCTTTTGTGCCAATGAAAAATAATATATTCAAATTTCTCTTCATTGTCATTAATCCATCGCAATAAATAAAAGCGGGATAAAAATGTATGGAAAATATAGATACCATCTTTTCCATCAGGTGCATCAATTTACTAAAACTCCTAGAAAACTATTTATTTTTCGTTTGCTGAACACGAAAGAATAAGTGCAACCGTCAGCCTCGTATAGGAGAATGTATATACAATAATGCGTAATAACCTTCAGTATTACTTCAAAAGAACTTGATGTATGGAATAAATATTGCAGAAAATAAGAGTTGATGTTGAAAGGAAGCGAAAGCAATAACTACATACACTGTGTGAAAAAAGTAGAAGGACAGTCATTTTTTTGTACAATATGCTTTTATTTTACTGCTTTTGACCTATTTTTATAGAGAGTCGTTTTGTTAGAGTTTTAATTTACGTTAAGTGAAAGTTAAATGAGATTTTTTTACTTAGCACTATTTTAACTTAGGAATGCAATACTTAAAAACTTTGGGTGTGTGAAAAAAGTAGAAGGACACGTCCAAAAAATCTATTTAGAAGCTGTTGGAAAGTTTATTGGTAAGTGTTTTTTTCTCTTTTAATTCCTTTTTAACAAGAATACAATATTTAGCTAGAAATTCATAGTTTCTGTTGGTTTTAGGATGCCCAGAGGAATACCCTTAAGTAAGTTTCAGACAGGCCAAATAGTTGAATATAAAAATGAAGGCAAAGGCGTGAGAGAGATTGCACGGCAGCTACGAATCAGTCCTAATACTGTTTTGAACTTCATAAGAAACCCTGAAAGTGACAGAAGAAAAAAGAAGATAGGAAGACCAAAAAAACACACCCAACGTGATCAACGAAAAATCATTCGTGAACTCAAAAAGACTGGTGGAAGTGTCGGCAAGGCGCAATTTCAATCAAGAATTACACATGTAACCAAAAGAACTGTCTATAACTACATAAAATGCTCAAAAAAGTTCGTCTTCAAAAAACGGACGCACCATCCGAAGTGGAATGAAGGACACATGAAGAACCGACTGCAGTGGGCAAAAAACCACATGTCCTGGAGCTCAGAATGGACCTCAGTTATATTTTCCGATGAGAAAAAATTCAATTTGGATGGTCCAGATGGTTATCAGTACTATTGGCACTGTCTTGGTATTGAAGAAGAAACTTATTCTACTCGACAGATGGGCGGAGGTGGTTTAATGGTATGGTTAGCAGTTGGCTATGGAGGCAGGACAAGTTTAGTCTTTCTAAATGGTAGACAGAACCATACAGACTACATCCAGACTCTAAACTCAGATCTTCTCCCATATGGCACTGAGTTAGGAGGAGATGACTGGATTTTTCAGCAAGATGGAGCATCAATTCACACTGCAAATGGTGTTAAAGATTGGTTTGCAGCAAACAATGTTCGACTTTTACATTGGCCTGCTAAAAGTCCTGATCTCAACATTGTAGAGAACATATGGGCAATGATTGTACGTCGTGTTTACGAGGGTGGAAAGCAGTTTGAATCTGTAGCTGAGCTGCAGAAATCATTAAACTTTGTATGGGGCAATTTCTGCCAAACATGAATTCAATCTTTATACAGTTCGATGCCAAATAGGATCTTCGAAGTAATTCGAGCCAACGGGAAAAGAATTCCATATTAATTTATATAGTACACCTCTGGTTTAGAAGTGTCCTTCTACTTTTTTCACTGATCATGAGATCGTCAAAACCAATTTTTCTATTAAGTATACTTTTTTTTTAATTGTGTACTTTTTTGCTTTGTCTAGATACAGGTATCAGCATGTAAAAACTTTGTGAATAAATTAATTGTTTAAAAAATGCGTCATTATTCATTTATCAAAAATAATCTAATGTCATTCTACTTTTTTCCCGCAGTGTACGTATATTATCTCGACGAATGCTTATCTTCTAGAGAAGTTTTGTATGGATGTAAGACCTATGCCATATATATATGACACATCTCAATATAAAAAGTAATTATTTCTTATTTTTCACTTCAAGCTTATATTCATAAGAATATATATATTTTATATAACGCCATATGTATTTTTTTTATAATATGTCATAAATTGAAGTTGTAGATATAAGATAAATTAGCAATATTTCAGTATTTCTTTTGTGGACGTTGTGGCTTATGCCAAGATTTTTGAAAAAGAAAAACAAAATGCGATTCAAAAACTCTTTTGATATTTCGTAAGAAATAACTAAATGCTTGCTACTAAACACAATTAATATATAATAATATAACAATATAATAATATATAACAATTAATATATAATAATATATCAATATAATAATATATAACAATTAATATATAACTTCTAAGTTTAATAAAATATTAAATATTATTACTTAACTTATTGTGCAACAGTGAAAACTATTTATTAAAAACAAATTAAATATTGCTAATCTGGAATTGTTATTTTACCGTAGAATTAAATGTTATGGATCACGACGTAATCAAATATATATCAATCAACCAAAACATTAAATTACATTGTGCCTTTTTGTAGATAATGCTACCTACAAAATTAATAAAACAGAAATAATTGGATTAAGCCAATAGACACGTATCTGATACAATACTCCATTAAGTTGTAGTTGTGACATTTAAACTTAGGTCCATTTTTACATCTTCCTCAACAGCAAATTCAGAACACATAGGTCTTAAGGTGGATAACGAAATTTCGGTCTTCAGGTGAAACCATTTCGAGAATCACTAGTGGACCGAAGTATTCAACTGAGTATTATCCATTAGTCAATGAATTTATTGGCTTGTCTGTGTGGAAGGATGCGATACATCTATCACGAAGTAGGAATTATGGCTTATGATGCGTGAATATGTCAGAATACACTATTGAGCACATATTTTTATTTATAGCATACTATCATTTTATTAATATATATTAATTGGGATTCATTGACAAAAACCCATATAACATGCATATATTCCTGCTCTCTGGACTATTAAGTTGTGTAGGAATATCACATTACCAATTGAAACTAGATGTGCCCTGTATAAGGCTTTTCAATACAAAGCTGGATATAACGATCACTAATGATACAACTAAAGAATTTTTAAGAAAAAATAATTATTTGCCATCATACCCCAATCTACGATGCTTAGCTGAATGCATTGGATATTTTTTTTTTTTTTTCATTAGCTAGCTCTATTGACCAAGTGGTTGTTGTAATAACATATGGCTTTATTGGAATTCAATCCATTACAATAGGGATCACACACAAGGAAGGAACATGCAGAACAAAGCAAATATACAGCAAGACAGCAATTGACAATAAGTCGTTCGCACATCACAAAAAGTCAAAGGGATAGAGAATAAATAAAGGAGGTAGACATTTTATTTCAGCCATTAGGTTCCTGGCCTCCCAATATAACTACAAGACTTCTCCTTGGCGCTGAGCCTCCCTGTTCGGTCCTGGACATTTTAAAAGATGTTCTGAATTCATTGTCCCATCTCTACATATTCTACAAGTGTTCGAGGCGAGGACACCTATCAATGTTAAGGTTTCCGCAAGACAATCGTGTCCAGTTCTTAATCGAAAGTTGGCAACCGCCTCTTTACGTGGTCTAGTGTTAAAGATTTCCCAGCTGTTTTGAATATTGTGCCACTTTTTGTCTTCAGACTTAATTAAGAGATTATCTTTCAGTTTCTTAAAAATTTTTCTATGAATATATTTTTTGAAAGATTTTGGTGGAACTCGTTTTTTTTTTTCCAATGTTCACATGATTTCCTCTCTTTGCATGTGAATCTGCTGCTTCATTACTTTTAATTCCCACTTGTGATGGTGTCCTCTGAAATACAATTTGGTCTTTAGTTCTTAAATATTTTATATCTTTCTTAATTTGACTTATAATTGGGGTTTCAGTGTGATGATTTAACGTGACAGATCACTGACCAAGTGGTAATCTGCACAAGTGTGCAAGTAGATTCAAAATGAAAAACCTCTGGTGGCATCAGTTGCAGTCACTGCGTTTAGAAACGAGAAGGGGTAAAGGAGTAAATGCCACACCCACAAATATGGGGTATTTACCACTAAAATTCATCTCTCATCGCCAGTCGAGGACTATTTGTGGTATGCATAAGTGGACCATAGGCCCCAGCAATGTTGAACATAAACAAGTGATAAATATACAAAAAAATTAATGTCAATTCCTACTTTTTTTTCACTCTATTGCAGAAAAGTCCTTTACAAATAAAGTTGAAATTTTGCTCTTACATCTGGCGCCATCTATTATTAGATACATGCAACTTAAATCTAAAAAAACTAATATTAATTAATTAAATTTAATTAATGAATTAATATCTGAAAAACTGTATTAACATCAAGTGTCATCCACTACAAGTTCAAAAAAATGTATTTGAACTTGAATGGATGAATAAAAAGTATTTTATGAACGATTGAAAATTTGAACAAGATATATATAGTAAGAGTGTGAACTAATGGTAGGAATTGAAAAAATATGACACTATGCTTGTAATATTTCTTACATATATTATTAAATTGAAATTGTATACACCGAATAAATTACCAAATATATTTTTAACAGTTAATTGTGAAACTGATAACGAATACATGTAGATCTGAGGGCTTTTTAATATATATAAAAATAGAGAAAAAAAGGAACTCATGCTACGCTAATTATACTTTACCATATCGAAATTAAATAACGTTTCTTAAACTTCTTTTAACGTTTGTCAACCCTTGTACATTACATTTTATAGCTTAAATTTATTTCCCATTATTTTATTTATTTTTTATTGTTGTTTAAAGGAAATGGAAAAATTATTCATTTAGAATTTTTTTTAACTAACCAAATATTTAAAAATTGTAAAATCCTTTAGAAATAATTAATCATAGTATGTCTTGAATAAAATATTGCAACTGTCCATTATTTTATATAAAAAAATAATCAGCATTTTGACGTCATTTATAATATTAAATCAAATATAAAATAATATTCAGTTGAATATGTAATTATTTAAATTTTTGGTTATTAAATGTTTTATTATTTGACTCAAAATTATGTTATGTGAGTGTGTCTCTAGATGTAATATTTAATTGTCTTTATTGATGCAGTTATATAAAAAATAATTTGTACATCAATAATTTTAACCAAAACTTAAATATTAATAAACACTTAGGATTAAAATTTAATATTATACGTTGTAAAAATTTACAAGTTAAAAATGTAAGTCCTAAAGATATTTACATATTCATGAAATTTTGTTTTAAAGATATTTTTATGATATCATCTAGCATGCTATTAAAATAAATTCAATAATTTAAGCATATGCTTTAAAAATTTGTTTTTATTAATTGTTTAAACCAACTTAGTGGATAATATTTTATTTATTTATTTATTGCTTTAAAATTAAATAAAAAATTAAGAAAATATTTCAGTATGATTACTAGAATGTATTTAATAATTTTGTTTGTCTTATACCATGCACAAAATTACGTTTCAGTAAAAAAATAATTCTTAATACAAATTAAGCAAGCTAAGATAATGAACTATAATATTTTCTTTTAATTCTGCTCATTTAAAATTTCGTCATTAATGTCAGTTAGGAAATATATGTTCAGATTTAATTAAACTTGAGTTTTTCAATGAGGTTCATTATTTTTTTCTTATTTATCCACTATCTTTAAGCTTCGTAATTTCTTAGCGGAACTAGTTAAGATTCACTCATGACTTTGAAAAATTAGGTAATTAATGTATTTTCCTTTTAATTAGCGGATTTTGTCGTTAGTTAGTCTGGAAACATCTAATTATGGAGTCTTGAATGATCTTGAAGTATTCACTTCATGCTTTGATAATGGCTTATCCAAAACATAATCTTCCTCTCCTTGAAACTATTGGAGATGGGAATCAACTTTTCAATGGTGAAAAGCAATAGAATGAGTCTGTATCTTGGAAAGGGTAATTATGGGGCTCTCCACTTTAATAGGACATGCTTTGTTTTCTGGTTTAAACCTCAAAGTGGTTTTTGAGTTTGTATGGTTAAATTAAAAATGCTCGTCCTCATTAATTCAAGAGTAATTTAGACTGCAGGCTTTCAAAAAGATTCTGCTTTTTTAGATATTTTAGATATCTCTCAAAATTTCATTGCTGAAATGTAGATAAATTGACTACATTTCAATGCCAATAATAATGCCAATAATTGCAATACGCTATTCTAAATCCTATAACAATTCATTTAATACTTAATTAAACCGTTTAGCAATAGAATAGAATAAATCTGTGAGGGCATACATTTAAAATCATTGTTACTTCAACATTTAATGCATACATTTAATCAGTTTATCTGTTCTTATAAATAATGAATTTGTTATTATTATTAACGATTACTGTTGCTCATCTTTAGAAACATAAAAACCTTATCTTTTGTTTCAATAATTTTTAATACGAGATATTTTGAAGAATGAATAATTTGTAATGAGGTTGACCTTGGATGAGAAGCAATAGCACGAGTCTACAGCTTGGAAAGGGTATTTATGGCGGTCTCCACTTTCCTAGAACATGATTTGTTTTCTGGTTAAAACATCAAAGTGGTTTTTGAATTTGTATAGTTAAATTAAAAATGTTATCACTAATTAATTCAAGAGTAATTTATATTGCAGATTTTTGTAAAGATTTTGCTTTTTTGTAAAGTTAACTTTAGATATCTCTCAAAATTTCAATCCTGAAATGTAGATAAAATGACTACATTTCAATATCAATCAGTTATAATTTCAATACATCTTTCTAAATCATATGACGATTCATTTAATAATTAAACTGTTTAGCAATAGAATATAAATCTATGTAGTCATACATATTGGTAAAATCATTGTTGCTTCAAAATTTAATGTATACATTTAGTAAGCTTATATCTTTATATATATAATTCTTCTGTACATGTGTTTGTTACTAAACTCTTCCTAAACGGCTGGACCAATTTTGATGACTTTTTTTGTGTGTGTTTGAGTGGGTCCCTGGATGGTATAAGATTCCAAACTGGAGCCGTTAAGTGTCACTGCAATCGATATAATTTTCGGTGTGCGTGTTTGTCATTGAATTCCTCCTATAACTGGCAGATTTTGATGAAATTTTTTTGTGTGTGTTTGACAAAATAAGGAGAATGTTCTTAGGCTATCCCTTTCGTTGTAAGTCGCCACCAGTTGGTACTTCAGTATATCAACTTCGTACCGTTCAACCAATAGCTATGAAAATTGGTATTAATATGTTTTCGAGCACGGAAAATCCACTTTATTGTTACTTGCCAATAGAGGGTACTGCAGCATTTCATCTTATACACCGTTCAAACGATTTGCATGAAAATTAGTATGCAAATATACTGCAACATGGAGAAGTGACTTATATTCGCGATATGTAATTTTTTACAATGCCTTTCTTATACCTAGTTCTGCTAACATACTTATAAATAATGAATTAGTTTTTATTATTAACAATTACATAAACTACTGTTTGTGTTTAGAAATGTGAAAGCCTATCTTTTAGTTCAATCATTGTTAATATAAGATATTTTGAAAGATGAATAAATTGTAATATGGTAACCATTATTTCTCACTATAAAAATTAAAAAAAAATAATGTTGTCAGAAATTCTTACAACAAAGATTTACTTTATTTTCAAAATTCTCAATTGAATTCCTTAAAAAAAATTGTGAAAACTATTTGCACTTTTGTTACTCAATATTTCTTATATTTATTAATAAGTAATTTACTAACTTCTACTTCTTCTTCATTGGCGCAACAGCCTATGATGGCCAAGGCCGTCTGCCTACTAACAGACAGAGAGAATGCACTTTTACAAATTGTGAAAATTATCAAGTGGGTTTTTATATAAAAGTTGAAACCATGATAACTTATTGATTGGCATAATGTGACACAACTAAATAAACTTAAAATGACGCCTTAGTTTGCAGTGTTTATGTTATTTTGTGAGCTTAACAAAACAATCGAAAAAAAGGTTTTTGTGAAGGTCACAATCCAACCTGAAAAAACAATTGAATGTCAATCAATTCAAAATAATGATCATAATTTTGATAAATCATTTTTGTTTATATTTAACATTTTTATTTATTTTGTAATATATTTTAATGTTTTAATATGCTTTTAATGTATTTGAGTCTAATAAACAATTATAGGTACATGTTCTACCGTATACAAATAGATCGATCACATCTTCACATCTATATATCACAGTATAAATCCACATGTATTTGAACGAAGTAATAATAATATTTATATAAACTATGATACCCATTACCAAATATTTTTATTTCAGTTTACATAATTAGAATAATACGAGTAATACATTAATTATACATAATTACATTATTATTATGAGTGATCTCGTTAATTTCAAAAGATGACTGAAGTGAATGCAGAATGTATTCCTATAGTGTCAATTTTAAAGTTAAAAACATACTTTTATTAATATACTGCAGAAGATATCATATAAGATATCTGAAGGTTCAAAAACTGATGGAATTTAAAAATAATTTGCAAAATAAGTCTAAAATTTTAATTAAAAATTTTAAACAGTCTAAGGAGAATGTAATTTGAAGCAGTAAAAAGTAATCATTCATGAAAAAGAAAATTTGTTGCCGGGAATTTATGTTCTTTTTACATTTGTATGAGTGTAAATAGTTTTAGACGCTTTCCAGTACATATGAGAAAAATATTCAATTTTAATTTGTGTTTATGAAGTAAAATTCTAAGAAGTTTATATGGAGAAAATTTTGATGGCATACTACTGTGTCCAAAAAGTAAGACTAATTTTCAATTTAAAATTCCCGGGGTTTATGGAATTTCATTTTTTTTTTTTTTTAGGTTGCTGGCACTGTCCTTGACATCTGTGTGAAATTTGAGGTCAAAATATTCATTATTGTTTGAGTTACCCTTGGCTTTGTGAGACGCTAAAACTGATTCTAGCGATTTTTGAACTGTCTGAATCAATTGAACGAAGAACTTGCATTAAATTTTGTTTGTGTAAACGTATAGAATGTTACAGAAGGCATTCGGTGAGCATTCCTATATCGGAAAGAAATGTTTAGAAGTGGTATAAAGAGTTCAAAGAAGGCAGAGAACGCGTTTAAGACGAAGAGCCCTCTGGTCGACGATTAACCTCAACCGACGAAGCTCAAGTCCAAAAAATTAAAGATTTAGTACCTGAAAACTGTCGATTTACAATTAGAAATCTTGATGATGATGTCATAATTTCAAAAGGATCGGTCAATTCCATTTTGGGCCTCAAACACGTCCAATCTCGATTGGTACCGAAAGCACTGAAAGCGCCAGCTTACACTGCATAGATTCTTCATGACGTTTTTGCCAAAAATGAAACCCACATCATTCCACAACCACCGTATTTACACCGTGGACTTCTGGATATTCCCTAAACTCAAAATATCACTCCAGGGACGCCGTTTTGAGTCTATTGAAGAAATTCAACGTGAATCAGCGCGCGCTTTGAAGGCCATCCCTGCCAATGTCGTTGACATTTTATATGCATTGTGGATTGGAAAAAACGTGGGCATAAGTGCATTGTGTCCGGAGGGGATTTCTTTGAAGGCGATGAAATAAATGTGGAAGAATAAATAAAGAGTTTTTGAAAAAAATTAATTGGTCTTACTTTTTAGGCAGTGTAGTATATTTATGAAACGAAACGAGATTTATAAGTTAGTAAAAAACTTAAAACTTTAATTAATGTTTGGATTTTGATTGTTAGACCTCGTTCTACCATAGTGTCAATAATTAAAATATTATATTCTTTTTCTACATTACTTAATCAAGCACGCAACGACCGATCATCTACTACTCATTAGTAGCCAATCGAAGAGCATGATAATGATAACAATCTTACGAATACAAATTTATGTACAATATTGATCCTATACAAACAGCTCAAAACCAGTTTTATTCTTTTAAACATTAGAATATACGATCGCGTGTGTTAGATAATAACTGAAACTTTAGCTTTTTAGAAAGTCCTATTTATTAAATGCCAGTATCGAACGATCGATCTTATTTACAGAAACTATATTGTATCATTTCTAGTCAACAGATGACGCTTTATGTCTGGTTTTGTGTTACAGTTTTCAAACAGAGCTGTGTTTACAAGTACAAGTGAAGCTCGACAATTTATCTATCGTAATTATCTATTTATTTTTAATTGCTTTGAAACAAATTGCAATTTTAATATATCAACTAGTGGGAGATATCTTATAAACTATTTATTTTGCTCTTAAGAAGTTAATTTCTCTTCTTCTTATGATCATGTTACTTCGAAGTTAGGCTAGTCAAGTTTAGAAAAATATGCTTAAGTTTACCACTTGATCATGTAACATACTAAGCAGATGAATAAATGATACCATTTTCTGTTCATTATTATATTGGACAATATATGAAAAACAAACCAAGACATATTTGGACATAAATAATTTCTTTTTTGTATGCAGTAAATTCTAATTCCTGATTTTCAAATTTATCAATGACATTCAACATCATTATTTCACCCATAACTCGGACTTGTGGCATCAGTGATACTGATTTTGTTCATTTTAATACATATTATTAAAAATATTGAGTGAATTGAATATTTAGTGAGCCGTCTTTATTTTGTGTCTATGCGGACTTGTAGGGAAGTCATATCGTTATCTCAGTATTCTCATAGTAAACAATCACATGTCGCAATCAGCAAACAAACAAAAAAAAAACAATAACTGGTCAAAACAAATTGCAAAAAATACACAATCTAAGAACAGCATCATCAAAATAAAGTTTTTCCTAACTGAAATATAGACCACATCACAAAATAGCAATACCAATAGTTCAACTTGCTCCCATTAATTCTATCGGAACTATAAAACCATTCATTTGTATAAGGTTGGATACCAAACAGCCAAAACATTCATGAGCTATAACAAGGCTTAGAAATAACCGTGAAAATATTACTTGTTATATTATTCATTTCCTTTTAACAATGGTTTTAAATGTTTATTTAATTTATGTATGGTTGATTACTCGAAAGTTAAGTTACTATCATGAGATTAACAAAAAACATACCAAAAATGTCTAAAGGAGGATATATAATTATCTTCACTTTTGGGAGTCATGGAAGTAAGTTCAATACACACCATCTAACTCAAAACGACTAGATTCAGTGATTCATTCTGCCGTTACGAAATAGTGTGTCAAGCCAAAAGGCTTCATGAGTTCCCATAAGTCTTTCACTACTTGCAACTTGTAATAATTCAATAATATCCTGTGCATTTATATTATCCAACCTGTTTTCATTGGCTAGCTTGATAATATCGTCGACGATCAGCACTGGATTCTCTTGTGCCAAAATCCTTACTTAGCTCCTACAATAAATTCTTCAATACTTTATCTCGATCACTTCTTTCCAGGACAGATTGTTATTGGCAATAGCCTATATGATATTATAAGTTTTCCAAGAATCTGTAATGGGGTGTTTATCTTCTCCATCGCTCTTATCAGTCAGCTCTCGGAATCTGCGTCGTAGATAATAGGTTTTAAAATTTGGGATTTCGTGGAATCCAATATAATCGCATAATAATGAAATAGCTTTAAGCATGGCCTTACGGTACTCAAAGCTAATTCAGCATATAACAACATTTATCTTTGAACAAAAAGCATGCAAAAAAGTCATAGTAATGACATTTTACGTAAGGGTTGGAATGAGGTAGAATTATTGTTGTATGTAGTGTGTTAATGCATAATTCAATTCTAAAGTAGCAATTCTCATTCACTGGCACAAATGGTTAGAATTCATTCAAGTCATATAATAATAATTCATAAATAAATAAATTTTGTACCACAGGCTTCAAATTCGAATGATGGTATTGGCATAGATGTTTGTTAGTGGTTCTGAATCTACATTAAACTATAGGTCCAGGTCTAATTAGCCTAAAGTGTGCTCAAAATGACCATAGAGCGTCAAACCAAAATAAATAAAAAATAAAGAAAACATTTTAAAAGATTACATAATTAGCTAATGTAAACAATTATATGGGAATTGATGGCTGAGTCGTAAGCTTTCTGGCGTTCAGTGCCACAGATCCCGGGTTCGAACCCCGGTGATGCCATGGATGATTATAGTAGTTCGGAATCCACCTTAAACAGTATGTTCCGGTCTTATATGACTGTCGAGTGTTAGGCATGGCAATCCTACCCCATAAAAATTAAAACTTCTCATGTTTCGGAATCTGCTAGTAGGCAGACGTCTTTGGCCCAGTATAGGCATCATTGAAGAAGAAGATAAACAACTATATAATGAGAATTTTTCTTGCAAAATGTTTAGTTTCTTTCTAGAAAACACAATAATACAAGAGAAAATTTTATTATTTTTTATTAATTAACATTTTTTGCTAATTGATTATTTTATTATTTAAATTATTTAAATCGTCATCAGTAGTGGCGCAAAAGCCCCATGGTACGCCGAATCCGTCTGCTTACTTCCAGATTTTGAGACAGAAGATGTTATCTTTTTTACGGGGTTGGGTTCTCAGCACTACTCCCAACGCTCTACGATCATATTAGACCGGAACCTACGATTTAAAGTGGATTCCAAATTGGCACCGCCAGGACACGTACCCTGTGGCACCAAGTGCAACCGCGCTAGTCAGTCGACCATCAGGCCTCATTTTGTTTAAATGATTGTGATTAAATTCGATTTAATTCAGTTCAAGTAAAGGAAAGGTTGTTGTTTTTTCTCATCAAGAAAGACATTTTAAGCGTTGTGAAATTTTACTGAAATAAAAATAATATTTAGAAATCAATTTAAAATAGAAACTATGGAATTTTAATTTTTGTGAGTTTAAAATGAAATTAAAAGAAACGGGCCTGTTTTTCGATTTTCTGTTTTTGTTAACTTTGATTAAAAGAAACTGTAAAAAGAAGAAAATAATATTTGATGGATTTTACATTTCGTATCTAAAAAAAATGATTTTATTAAGAAATATTTATTTAACATTTTAAGACATTTAAATAATATTTTAAAAGACTTAAAAATCTTCCTTTAAAGTAGTTTCGAATGACAAAATTCTGTTTTCACTACACTGTTGAAGAAAATTTCAAACTCATTTTCATTCAAACTCACTTTTCATTTTCAATTGTGCTTTCCAGGTTTGAAATTTTGCAGGAAGACTGATCTAAATATAAATGAAAATGTCACTTAATTTTCATTCGATAATTTTGATTGCTAAATTGCTTCAGGAATATGTTAATTCTGCAAAACAGTATGCACAAATGCGTTAAAAATAAATCCTACCATGATGGCTTTTTTCTTTGGTTATTAAAGTGTGAAAAAAAGAAATTTGAATCTACAGTGTTTTGGTTTTAACGCAGTCCTTTTTTTCCAAAAAAAGATACTATTTTAATATTTTAATAGTATCATTCCATTCTATTAATATATATATATGCACTCATGTCCATAAATTAAGGATAATGAAGTTCAGGCAAAGACAGAAGCAAAACAAATTTGACTTATTTGTAAAGTCTATTTATTAAACAAAAGGTAAAGAGCAAAAAAGATGCTATATGTTTGACATAATTAATAAAAATTGCGATTTTTACTCCCTGTAGCAAATTTCAAAAAGGAACCTATTTACAAAAAACAGTATAACATGGTTAGTATGATGGTTAATATGGAGTATGTCTCCCGGACGATGCAATACAGGCCTCAGAACGCCTGGACATGCTGAGTATCAAATTATCAATCTGATCTTGGACTTGGACGCCGCAGGCGTGCCCCTGACCCCATCACACAAGGTGACGCTACAGTGGTTTTAGTACACACCTGCGGAAAGGGAGGATTGTAGCCACCAATGGCCGTGACGGCTTTGTACAGCCGGATGCCTTGTTAGCAATTCATTACTAGGAGTTACCGATTTGGTTGGGTCCCAGTTGATACTAACCAACCGAGCTTTCCAAACCAATACGTGAGGAGCCTGTGCAGGCTCTTGTTTTTGGCTTTATAAAACTAAGAGGGGAAGATAGATACGGAAAATTTAAAAAAAAGACAAAAATTATTAAAAATTAAAAAGAAAATTATGAAAAACTAGAAAATAATTACATTTAAAAAAGATAAAAAATAGAATAAAATGAATTAGTAGTAAGAACGTCACACGACTGTTCTGTACTATGTTTAAAAGTATAAACATGTTGGAGCTTTTTCAATAGAAATGATTATGTTACTATATAAATAGAAATAGTTGAGTATTTACTGTTTAACAAATAATTAGATACTTATGATAATGGAAAATAAGATAAATATTTAGTTTTACAGTCGACTATGTGTATACATAGTTTCTCGTGCAGGGAAGTACAAATCTTCTTATTAATCTTTATCACTGTTTTTTGAGTCTAAGTTTGGTTGATTTTTTTTTGTTCTTTTTATTGTTTGGTTGACTGTTAGTTTTATTATGTTGTGCTGGTTATATAATCAATGTTCTCAACTAAGAATGTCATTATTTTGATTATTTTTTCCTTTAATTTCTTGCATTTAGCTGCTTTGATGGCCCATTCATGATATGATGCTGGTGGTGGTTCTTCTTCATGGTTGAGGTCGGTTAATGGACATGAGAATAGATAGTGGTCTGGTGATCCTGATTCTCCGCACAAGCATGTATCGTTGTCTGTTATACAGAATCTGTGTAGGTAGGTTGGGAATGGACCGTGGCCTGTTACGAAATATGTAATTAATAAATTTGAAGACATGTTATGTGACACTTTTGGTAAGAAATTGTGTGTTCTTCTGCCGGTGGTGGCTGTATCCCATTCCTCTTGCCATTGTTGTATGAGAAGTTGTTTTAGTTGATGTTTGAGGAAGCTTTTTGGAGTGGGTAGGCTTTCAGATAATGTGTTTGGGTTTGTTGTTGCGTCTTTTGCTAAATAGTCGGCTCTTTCATTGCCTACTATTCCTGAATGAGCTTTAATCCATTCTATTGTTAATAGTTTTGGCCGTATTTCTTGAATTTCGTTTCTGATTCTTTGTACGAGTTTGTTTTTATTGAAAAACTTCTTGATGGCCTGGAGCGACGACATGCTGTCGGTTTTGATGCTGATTTGAGAAAAGTTCTTTTCTTTTACCCATTGCAGTGCTTTTAGGATTGCTAGAAGTTCTGCTTGGTAGACTGAATTTTTGGTATTGAGTTTGCCTTGCCAGTTGTATATTTCTTTATCTTTTTCGTATGCAACAAACGCAGATCCCACCTGGTGGTCTATTTTTGAGCCATCTGTGTAGATTATAATGTTGCTGGAGTTTCGGAAATTTTTTATTGTGGTTGATGGTTTTGACCAAGGTGGTTCTAACCATTGTGAGATCTGTGTGTCGTAGTCCATTGCGTTGAAGTGTGTGCGGCCAAGCTTGTCGTTTCTGCCCAATCTTGTAACGTTTGTCATTATAACCTCCTTCTTTACCATGAGGTGTAGAGGTAATAGTCCGCTCAGAATTAGCAGTGCTGATGATGGTGTAGTTCGGTACGCTCTGGTTATTTTTAGTGTAAAAAGTCTCTGAATTGTTGATAGTTGTGCTATTTTTTTATTGTTTAAGTTTTCAGCCCATGTTGATGCCGCATAACAAATTCTTCGCTCTGCCACTGTTTTGTACCAAAGTTTTGTTAGTTTAGGGTTGACTCCCCAGTTTCTTCCCGACATTACCGCCAGTTTATTTGCTTGTTTCATTAGATCACTTTTTAGCTTTTGTAGGTGTGGGATGAAGTTGAGGTTTTTATCTATTGTTATTCCTAAGTATTTTAAGTTGTTTACACATTTTACTTTCCAACCCTCATATTTTAGTATTGGCATTCTTTTGATGTTCCCTTTTTTCCCTAGTATTAGGGCTTGTGTTTTATCTTGTGAGATTGACAATTTTTCTTCTATTGCCCATTTTGAGAACTGCTGCAATGCTTTGGTGGCTTTCTTCTCCAGGTCTCTCCTGTTGTTGCTTGTTATGATAAATATGAAGTCGTCCGCAAAGGCCTGCAGATCGACATCTTCGTCCCATTTTGTTTTAAGTATTTTATTTGCTATTATTGACCATAGAAATGGACCCAAACAGGAGCCTTGTGGGCAGCCTTTCTGTAAATCATAATGTATTTTTGTATGGCCATAATTGAATTCTATTCTTCTATTTTGTAGATAGTCTCTTATTAAAAGTATGTAGTTGTTCGGGGTGTTGTCTTGTATTAGAGTATTCAGTATTGACGGCCACCAAATAGAATCGAATGCACCTTTTATATCTATTGAGATGAGAATTGTGTACCTTGAATGTTTCCTATTATCGTAGACTTTTTCCATCAGGTGTTGTAGGGCATGTTCCGTTGAGATGCTGCTTTGGAAGCCAAATTGATTTTGATGAAGTAGTTTATTTGTGTGGTAATGATATTGTAGCCTATTAAGTAAGATTTTCTCGAAAACCTTTCCGATTGTAGGGAGTAGTGAAATTGGGCGATAGGAGTTTGGGTCTGTTGGGTCCTTAAATTTCTTGTTGAATAAGACTACTTCCGCATATTTTAGTTGTATTGGGAAGCAATGAAGTTGCAGACATTTGTTAAAAAGGGAATTTAGAATCAATGGTTGAGCCTCATGTAGTAGTTTTACTATATTGCCATCTAGTCCATCTGGGCCTGGAGCCTTATTTTTGGAAGAACCTGTAGGACGTAGTTGAGTTCATCTTCTGTTATATTTGGTGTTTGGTCTGTTGCAAGTTTGCTTAATTCTCCGATGGTTGTAGTCTGTCTAATGAGTTGGTGGTGGTTGTTATCCTTTTGGATATCATCTTTTTGGAATAAATGCTGAAGAATATTTTGAATATTTAATGTGCTATTGTCCGAATCGATAGTTCTTGAAATATTTGGTGGTTTGAAAAATTTGTCAAAGGCTGTTTTGTAAAGTGGACCATATTTGGATGTTGTTTCTGTGCAGAATTTTTTCCAGGATATTGTCTTTGCTTTCATCACCATTTTTCTCATTATTGCTTTTTCCCTTTTATATTTTGTGAGCCAGAGTTGTTTAGTGTTATCTTCTATTGAATTTTGTGAGCGTCTTCTTAGTGCCTTCATTTTTGATTTTTGGGCTTTGAGTTCCTGGTTCCACCATGGTGTCGGCTTTTGTTCGAAATAGTTCTTTTTCCTTTTGAATGTTGAGTTACAACAGCGTTGGATTATTTGTACTAGGTGACTTGTTTGTACTTCTAGGTCTTCTTTTGTTCTTATATTGTCAAGATTGAAAGATTTTAAGTTGGATTGAAGCTGTTCTTTGAATTTTTTGAAGTTGCCGAATTTAGTTTTGAATCTTTGTGAGATTGGGATTTGTATTTTATGCCGGATTTGGAAGTGTATTGTGAGGTGGTCACTGCCTATATCATAATCTGTTGATTGCCAGTTTTGAATCTTGTTGAATGTCGTTGCGTCGCTTAACGTTAAGTCTGGCCAACCTCGTGCTCCGTTTCTGATGAATGTAGGTGGGGATCCAGTCGGGTTTAGTAAGTATAGTTGGTGTTGTGCTATATATTCTGTTAGCTGATGGCCTCTTAGATTTTCCGTTTTGTAACCCCAGATGGTACTATGAGCATTAAAATCTCCGCAAATTATTTGTTGTGAATCTTTATGTACCGCTTTTTCATATTCGTCAAGCTGAGTTGAGATGTCCTCTGATGGTGATGAGTATAGTGATGTTACTAGGATGTCCTTGTCTTCTAATAGGATTGAAATTGTTACTGAATCTTCTGCTATTGAGACTTGTGTTGTTGGGATGGCTGCTGTTCTTATTATTATTGCAGCTCTGTTTGTTTTGATGTGATTTGTCTCCAGCCTGTGGGTATTCCTGGGATCTGGTTTTTTTGTTGTATATGGTTCTTGTACCATTGCTATATTGATCTTCCATGTGTTGGATAAATAGGAGTGTGGCTGGCTTACAATGTTGTAGATTTTGTTGTGCTATTTTTATGGTCTGCATTTTTATTTGCCTGTTTCCTTACTTCTGTTTGTTCTTTTTTCTTTTCTGCTTTTCCTTCCTTCCTTTTACCGGATTTACTTGTTTTTACTGTTGTGTCTTTGCTTTTCTTTTCTTTTCTATGTGTCTCCTTTAGATTTACAGGGGATGTTTTTGTTGTGTGTTGTTGCTTTTGCTGGTCTTGTTGAATCTCTTAGTGAGTTTAATATTTTTCTATAAGAGTGACACTTGTTGTCGAAGGCATAATGATCCGTGCTGAAGGTTGTTTTGGGTTTTGTTACTATTTTGGCAGTTGATGCACTGTTTTGTTTCCTTTTTGCATATTCTTGTATCGTGGGATTCCCATTTTCCGCATTTTGTGTCATTTTTACACTGTAGGCTTGTGTGTCCTGTCTGCTGGCATTTGTAGCATCGTTTTTATTTTCATAAAACGGCTTTTACTGTGCATGATTGCAGGTCGAGGAATATTCTTCCTCTTCGCAAGAGTTGAATTGCTTCTCTTTTAAGTAGGAGAATGATTGCATGCGTTCTATTGTTGTTGTCCGTGAATGTTTTGACTAGTTTGGTATTTTGGGTTACTATTTCTAGTACCCCTGTTAATGCCTTCTATTAAGTCTTGTTCGGTTGTACCTTCTGGGATTCCGTAGCAAATGATTTTGGCTTTTTGTTCTGGTGGTGTTCTAACCATTATAACTTTTTTGAGTTCTGTGTTCTTTCTATTGTCTCTTGTAGTTTTTGGGCTTGTTCATCAGTCTTTGTTTTTTATAATTAGTTGATTGTTATCTATAAGGACTCTTTTACACTGTCCACTCCTGATTTTTTTAGTTGTTTACTAATGTTGGATCTCATGTCCTGATACAGATTGATCCTTATCTTTTTGGTGCAGTATAACCGTTGTCTGCTGTTTCTTTACAGCTTCCCGCAAATGACTTAGTTGGGCAGCTGGTTGGACTTGTTTTGTGGTGTTGATTGCCTCTGTTATTGCCTTTGAGGTTATCTGTGAGTGATTTCCTCTATTAAAGTTTCGACTTTCCTCCAGTTACCCCTTTCTTTAGCTGATTGTAAGGTCTTTTTCCTTTAGTTGTTCTATCTTTCACTGTGTTCTTTTTCTTTTGTTGTAGCGAATCTATTTCTATTCTTAGTTGATTTATTATTTTTCCTTGTGCCAATAGGGTGTCCAGTTTTAAGGACCCCTGTTGAACTGCTGTTTTAGTGGGTCTATGATAGCTTTGTTCTTAGCGAAATGCCTCAATAGTCCTTGCCACTGTAAGTAGCGTTGTGGACATTTTCCTGCAAAGTCAACTCTCATGCCTTTCCTGTGTGGCATTTCTAATTGGTGTCGCCACTTTTCCTATTCTGATTTTCTTTTAAAACAGTTTTTTTTTTTTATTATTATTATTTATATTCCTTAGCTCTCTTACTTTCCCTTTCTTTCTTCCTTTCCTACTTTCGTACAGTAAACAAAAATCTTAAAAATACTGATAAGAATAATAGTAATAGCTAAACTGCACTGGCTTATCTCCCCGTGGTTCGTTGAATACAGAATGATACTTTTAGCTAGATTAGATAATTGGCCAATACATATAAAATCTTAGCTAAAATAATGCAAAATTTTATACAATATTACAAATAAAAATATTTAAACAAGTTGCAAATTATACTAAAGGCTCATAGTGACTGGGACTCGAGCTTTTGAATGCACTAAAGATAGATGTTGTATACTATATTGAAGGAAATGAATACTATCCCATGAGTTTAAGACTTAGTGATAATAAAAAAATAAAACATTCAAATAATAGATAAAATGTTAAAATAAGAAAAAGAAAGCTAACTAATCATAAACTTTCGAGCTGGCATTGGCCTGCTCTTGAAGTTTTCTTAGCCAAAACGCGACACATAAATAAGAAACAAATATAATTGAAAAGCAAAGAATAAAAAAAGTTAAAAATGATAATATGTTATAACGGGAGCTTCTCTCTTCCCAGAGTTTCCGTATCTCTTTATGAATCTTATCCAATCTTTGGTAAGTAGCTAGGTTTAAAAGGGTAGTGCATTGATCTGTTATTTAGAATCTCCTGTTCTGAGGCTTGCCATTTTTAAGGAAAAATTTACAATAAAAGAAAAAGTTTAAAAAATAATAATTATAAAATGCTGAAAAATAAACAAAATAAAATAAAAAAAAAAGGAAAAAATTGAGCTACAATGTTCTAAATTAATTAAAATGAAAGAGCTTGTTGCGTTGACGAGTAGAATGCCTAATGAGTAGATCTTGTAAATTGAATTGGTCCAGAGATACAGCCACTGTATTTTAAAAATAAAAATAAAAAATAAATTAAAAAAATGAGCTACAATGACTCCAAACATGGAAGTGAGAGAGCTGTTGTTTACGAGTAGAATGTCTAATGAGCGAACCCTGTAGGACTAAGTAGGTCCGGAGAAATGTTTATTTTAAACACCAAAATCTAGAAAAATTAAAAAATGACTATTACAACTTATCAAGAAAATGAGAGAGGCTGGGTTGGCTACCACCATTTTCGAGCAGAAATGCAACTAATGAGCTGGGCCTTACAGACTTATATATCCAGATATAACCATTTTA
>BPLQ01001594.1:0-12524 GCA_021605075.1 Caerostris darwini
TAGGTGTCGCTACAAGGGCATGAGACCACCGCTATGTTTCAACATTTTACAGTGAAGGAGCTAGTGGCCGCTACGCGGCCAAGGATCTCCGAAATAATCTGCAATAAGTACTGATGCATGCAATATGCAATATATATAGATATATACTACTTTGAATTAAACACTTAAGTTTTCTATAAAAATGTAATGAAGAAAAACATTTATAATTCATTTATTTACTTCATAACAATTTGAATAAAGGGTTGAAAGATTTAAAGTTAATTAAAAGAACTTTTATTTTTAGCTCACCCTTCTAAAAAAAAACACATATTGAAGTAAAAATATGCTATTACTAAATGGTCGAAAATAAATCTTTTGGTGAAAAGTCAGCATCCAGAATACTTTTTAAAATGCGTTTTTTTTTTCTTCTTTTCAATGTTTGATATTTGTAAATATTAATGTATTCAATGGTCATGCTGTTATGTTAGCATTTAAATTACAAGAATGTTTAATACGATTATCAATGAATATAAATATGATATAACATCGGATTTAGATTTCGTGTTGCAAAAGAAGCCTCTGCATTTAAATGTTTCCCCAACAAAAATATTATTGACTGTAACCGTAATCATAATTACAGTTATTATTGTTTTTAAATCTTTAAACAAAATATACATGTACAAACATTGAGTATTTGAACTTTTCTGATCAATTTTCATAATTTTAAGCCTATTTTAGCCTTATTTAAAAATAATTTTTATTTTACTTTCATATTAATATAAATCATGGATCACAGTTTGAAAGGTAAAAATCAAATTTCTTGTAAATTACCATTTTTTCTAAAGATTGTATACTGCATTTCTATTTTAGATATTACTTTAAACGGATGAAAATATTATTATTATTGTAATTTAAAAAATATAATTATGGTAAATTTTTTAGCTTAATTTGTATTGGAATTGAAAGCTTATAAGATCACAATTTTTATTTTATTTGCATTTAAGTAATCTTGTGAAAATTATACAAACAGTGTTTTATTGTTCATTTATATAAATGCTGTGTCTTAAAATCTAAAATTCGTTTTGAAAATTACAATAGATGTTAAATTATGTATAGGAGTAAATTAATGGAAACAGAGAAAAGTATTAGTAGATGCCTAATTTAGAGTTGATTGCACAAATATGACTTATTCCGTTGTTTCTGCAGATTTTTAAATTTATCTCTATCAAACTTTCATGTTCTTTAGTCATATATCAACAATAGTAGATATGATGTATTTAAAATTCAACATGAATGTCAGTTAATAATGTGTTTTAAATTTATTTATTTATTTTTTTTTTGGTAATATATAGATCTGATGGCTAAATTAACAAACCAGGCAGCTGATAATATAAGACCAGCTTGTAAAAAGTGTGGCTATCGTAAGTGAAATAAGTATTTAATCTTGTATTATGCTTCGATAATGTAGTATTTAAAAAAAAGTGATTAAAAGATATAATTTGGCTATGGTTTGTGTGGAAAACTAAACATGTTTTAACCCATGACATATGTATTTGACATTTTTTTAACACTAATGCACACATGGAGTCGATTTAACCATAATTTTTTAGGCTAATTTCACATCAATGTATCAGCTCTTTTATCAAATAAATTAATTATAAGATTTGAATGGGTTCTTTTTATAGAAATAAGTATTATTTCACTTAAATAGAAAATTTTAATTTACATAGTTTTTTTTTCTTTTTGAAGTATATTTTAAACTATATTTATATTTAAGAATTATGAGGGGAAAAAAACATGACATTTTATTCCCAATTTTTTGGCATTTCTCTCCCCTTCCCTGATTCTGAAAACTCCAGAACAGATAAAGAACACTCACTTTGTACTCATCTTTTTTTCCCTGATAATTGGTTTGCAACTTAATACTTGAAAAATGCTGATATTTAAAAGTTTATGTTAAACAATTCAATTAATTTTTAAATTTTAATATTAAGCATTTATGGTGGGGATACATTTAAATATTATGAAATTAAATATTTGAGTGAATTAAAATTATTTTAATTTTAATTAAATTAAATTAAATTTGTCCCTTACTACACCACTCTATTTGAATCCAGTTGACTTAGCAGCCTGCCAATTTCCAAACAATCAGTAGTCAAATTATTTATATAGAATTTTTAATAATAAATTTTAAATTTGGATCATAAAAATTACATTAGTGATCAGGATATTTCTATTTATTTTATTTAATGTGATCATATTGCAAGTACAGCAATTTTTAAAAGAAATAATAAAGAATAAAATTATTCTGGAAATAATCTTCATAATGAATATCAAAGATGATTCCCAGATGTCATTGAATACTAATTTTTGTGTAAGAATTTGGTCTATGAGTTTGATTTAAATTTGCAGTTTAATGGCTTTTTAATATAAAATCATTTAAAGATTTTTTTTTCTCTTTTAATCTGTTATCAAATTGTAGGAAAAAACATCTGAAGTAAATGCAAAATATATTTCGAATACATACTAATTAATTCAATTCATATAATGAAAAATGTTATTTTTGATACAATCATAATTATTGAGATGTTCAATATTTTTTTTAATTTTTCATTTGTAAGGAATTTCCTAAATTAAATCTAAAAATATTATAAGAAGTTAATTTTTGATATTATTAAATTTAATTCAATTTCATTTCCCACAACAAAATATTTAATTATATTAGCACTAAAAATGAATATATTTAGTTAATTATTGCTATATTTCATATTCTAAATACTTTTAATTTTGAATTAAACATTAATGTTATTCCTGTTTATGTTATACTAACAACTATGATAAAGATCTATAAAAAGCAACACAATTTTCCCCTTACTGAGAAGAAGGCTGTATAGATAAAACATTTGAGTCAAGTAGTTTTCAAAATGCATTTAATGAATATTTAAATTAAAGGTTAAAAAGAGATGGAAAACATGTTTTCTTTTTCTTTACTAATATGAGTTTTATTTATGTATTTTAAAATATTTTTGCAGCTGGCCATTTTTACATATCAATGCGAAACTTTTTGAAAATAAATCCAGATAAAGACATTGTGCTGGATATAAGCAGTACTAGTTCTGAATCTGAGGGAAGATTTCATATCTCCATTAACTAAGTTGAGAGGTAATGTGAAAATATGTTTTATAAATATTAAAGTTTGTATGCATTATTATTTAATAATAAATTCTTAAAGCAATCTATTGATATGATATGCTATAAATGAAAATTTAAAGTTATGACTATTTTATATTGTAGTGGATATTGCTTTTAATGTCTCCTATAAATGTAAGTGTTGCTTACATTTGAAATGATATATTTCTATTTGATATTAAAATTCAATGGTTTATTTTGTATATGACTGACACAATCAATGAAATTATATATTTAGAAAATTATAAAAAATGAAGAGTAAACTTTCTAATATATACAATTACATTTATTTACATTTTGTAGAAGAAGAAAAGAAAATGGAGGGAAGAAAAAGAAAATCAAAACATTCTAAATCAAAGAAGTAAGTGATCTTTACAATTGCGAATTTTTTTAAATTTCAAATAATCGTAATCTAAAGAAAAAAAAAATTATATCAACTTGATAAAAACAATCATGGAGAAATTTGTAGGCTGTAAAAACAATATATAAATCATATTATTTTCTGTTACTTTGCAATTTACTACTAATTTAAATGATATATTTAAAGTATTCTGTATTTTGAGGAATTGCTTAGAAACATATAAATTAAGGAAATTACCCTAAAGTGCATGATTAAAAAAAAACTTTAATAATCCAAAACCGTTGTAAAAGATTTACAGTTTGGAAACAATAACATTAACTTTTTATCCTATACTAAATTTGAAAGTTTTATATATATGTTAGGAAAATATAGTCTATATTATATGTTACATGGATCTTTCAATTAACAAGAAAAATTCATAAAATTATTGCGATTCTTTAGGAAAAAATAAACATATAGTATGATATATCTCTATTAGGCACAAAAATTAAATTTTCTGTAAAAAAAGCAAAATTATTATAATAATACACACGATCAAGCATATTGAAATTGGTAATTCAAAAATAGTTTGAGTCCAAATAAACATTAACTATATCATATTAATTCATACACTTTTTCTTAAATTATATATAGGATATTCTTTGTCATTTTTTAAGCTAATAGTTTTTAATACATTTTTCTTGTGTAATGTTTCAATATTTTTTTTCTTTCTCTAATTGCCTTAAAAACTTTGTTGTGAAAAGATTAATAAAACAATGTTTACTAAGGAAGTTTTTAAAAAGTAAGTCATTTTGTGTTTAAGAGTTAATATTCATATTTCAGGCATCACAGATCAAGATCACCTCATTCCGATAGTGATTCAGAGAAAGATTCAGTTTCAAGATCTAAAAGCATAGAAAAAGAAGCATTCTGACAGTGAATCAGAAGATAATGATTCGATTTCAAGATCTAAGAAAGATAAGAAAAAGAGACATACTGACAGTGAATCAGAGGACAATTCAAGTGCTAAAAACACAAAAAAAGAAACATAAAAAGCATAAACATCATAAAACAGGACACAAAAAAAGAAACGATCAAAATAAGACAAAGTCACATAAACCAAGTAAAGCATCTTATAAACTCATTTCAAAGTTCTTAGATTTTATAACACATTTTAATTCTAACATCCAAGTGATTTTATAAATTCACACACATCATTAAAAATTTAAAAAATTAGATGGAAGTTCATTAGAGTACAAAGAAGTATTTTATAGCTGTCATAAGGCTATTTTATTATAAAAACATATTTTTATGCATTTGAATCTTATGTTACAGAAACTCTGAGATTTACTAAAACTATTACAGTAACTGTTTCGCCATACCAGAGTTTTTTTTTTTTTTCACGACTCTCTCACAGTAACCTCTCATTAATCCATCACTGATCAAGCCTTCGCTTTTGCATTTTTCATATGGATTGAGACATTTGTTACCCTTGACCACAAATGGCCACACAATGTAGCACTCATTTTCACTTAATGATTGCAATAATTTTCACAAACTGTCATAAACACATTAAATATGTATGTTAAAATTTTTATTCGAACTGCTTTATCTTTGATATTTCCTTTAGAAATATGTTAATGCTCGATGATAATCAGGCTGGGGAAGTGGTCTCGAATGTGCTAGATTAAATAGAAATTACTATACATTTCTTTTTATATAGCTGTATTTTGTAGAAGATGAAATATTGTATTTATATGTAAAATTAAAACTATATTTCTTTTAAAACACTTATCTATGTATTTTATTTTAGAAGGATTTAAGGGGAGGTTTTCGGCAAATTGATCCAAGAAAATATTTTGAGAATAGGGTAAAAAAAAAAGGACTAGCAAATTGGTTATTTGCATTATGATCTCGTTATGTCATACATACTGAAATGAAGAAATATATTAACTGATAAAAGAAAATCACAACCCTAATAAGATCGAGCAAGATAGATTGAGGGCTTTAGTTTAATAATTTCATCCAAGTATATAGACAGTATCTTGTAAGTCTGGCTGTAACTATATTGTATCAGTTAAATATTAAAAATCACTATTATAAAATTAATCTTTTATCTAATTCAAATTCATACTTTTTCAACAAAATTTGGCAATTTCTTTTGTGGTTATAAAAAAACATTCACTGTAAGTATTAAAACTAAAAGTTTTATAAACTTTTACTTTATTGTAATAATTTGTTTAAAAACCTGATTTATATCATCAATTATTTTCAACATTGGAAGGATACTCAAAACTATTTTTTTCTTTTTAACATTTTTGATTATCATGAAATAAGATTAATTCATTAAAAATCCTTAAGTATAAAAAGTCTTGAATTAATTTTGTCTCCTTTGTATGTTCTGTGAGCAAAGAAAGGAATTTAAACATGGTCAATTATTAAAATTAATTTATTACTTTTTTGTACATGATAAAGTAAATTTTTGTAAGTGACTGGGCTTTCTTTTCCATTTATCAAATACTTTCCAAAATGCAAGTTTTGCATCTTGATAAGATTTTGCCATTTGCTTATACTCCAAATATGCTAAATTGTCTTTGGCATCAATTAATATTCTGAAAGAAAGTTTTTTTTTAATATTTCTAAAACTTAATAAAAATATTCATAATCTTAACAAAAAGGCATGGTTTAACGAATTCAATTATGCTTTAAGTATAAAATACAAAGGGAAATTTAACTATATATTTTTTATAATTTTATGAAAATTTAAAATTCCATTTTAAAGAATCTTGAAACTAAAATTAATCAAAAGATATTTAATAAAAACCATTAAAAGTCTTCTTTCTTATGCTTAGAATTTTAGAAAAACTTATAAATAATGTATTAAAAATAAAGCACTCCCTCTTCTGAAGGATTTGAATTGTTACAATAACATAACTGACTAATATTTTATATTTATTTCAAGTAACAAAAGAATGAAATACTCTTAAAACCAATTGATTCAAGTTATAAATTAAAAACATTTCAATATATACTTTTCCCAAAGAATTGAAAAAGCTTTACCCTGTAGACTTTTCAGAGAGCAAAGTGCAAATTTCTAAGAAATCTTCAAATAAAATACTTTTGCAAATGCTTATTCTACAATGCAGAAAATTTTATTTTAGAAACAGTTAAATTAGATATATAAGTTCTATTTAAATAGATTCTTAACTAAGGACTTAGTTAAACCTAATTATACTTTAAATTCAATTTTTTTAATTAGCAAAGGAAAAAAAATTACTTAAAATTAAATTGCACCCAATTTTTTATTAAAGACAATGGGCTTTTACAACAATTAGTTTATGTAAAAATAATTAGAATTGAAAAACTATTCTGAATAACATAGCCTCTAAACTGCTGAATTTTAAAGTCACATTAAAAGTGAGAGATGTAAAGCATCAGAACATGATGTCTGAGACTTGTGACTGATCATATGATAAATGTTTTGGAAAACTAGGTGTAGGGCTGCGCCGGGGCGCACCCGGAGACCGCAGAGGGGAAATCAGGTTCAGGGCTGCTCAGGGGCGCGCCCGAAGACAGAAGAGGTTAAATAAGGTGTAGGGCTGCTCCAGGGCGCGGCCGGAGACATAAGAGTGAAAACTAGGTGTAGGGCTGCGCCGGGGCGCACCCGGGGACAGAATACTGGAAATCAGATGTAGGGCGCCGCCCGGGCGCACCCGGAGAGAGAACAGTGAAAAGTAGGTGTAGGGATGCGCCGGGGCGCACCCGGAGGCCGCAGAGGGGAAATCAGGTTCATGTCTGCTCCGGGGCGCGCCCGAAGACAGAATAGGTTAAATAAGGTGTAGGGCTGCTCCGGGGCGCGGCCGGAGACAGAAGAGTGAAAACTAGGTGTAGGGCTGAGCCGGGGCGCACCCGCAGACCACAGAGGGGAAATAAGGTGTAGGGCTGCGCCGGGGCGCACCCGGAGACAGAAGAGAGGAAATCAATAGTAGGGCTGCTACGGGGCGCAGCCCTACACCTTATGTACCCTCTTCTGTCTCCGGGTGCACCCGGGCGGCGCCCTACATCTGATTTCCAGTATTTTGTCCCGGGGACAGAAGAGTGAAAACTAGGTGTAGGGCTGCGCCGGGGCGCACACGGGGACAGAAGAGTGAAAACTAGGTGTAGGGCTGCGCCGGGGCGCACCCGGGGCCAGAATACTGGATATGAGGGGTAGGGCTTCGCCGGGGCGCACCCAGAGACAGAAGAGGTTAAATAAGCTGTAGGGCGGCGCTGGGGCGCACCCGGAAACAGAATTGGATAAATCAGGTGTAGGGCTGCGCCGGGGCGCACCAGCAGACAAAAGAGGGAAAACTAAGTGTAGGGCTGCGCCGGGGCGCACCCGGGGACAGAATGGAAATCAGGTGTAGGGCTGCGCCGGGGCGCACCCGGGGACAGAAGAGTGAAAACTAGGTGTAGGGCTGCGCCGGGGCGCACCGGGGACAGAATAGGAAAATCAGGTGTAGGGCTGCGCCGGGGCGCACCCGGGGACAAAAGAGGAAAACTAAATCAGGTGTAGGGCTGCGCCGGGGCGCACCCGGGGACAGAAAATTGGATAAATCAGGTGTAGGGCTGCGCCGGGGCGCACCCGGGGACAGAAGAGTGAAATCAGGTGTAGGGCTGCGCCGGGGCGCACCCAGGGACAGAAGAGTGAAAACTAGGTGTAGGGCTGCGCCGGGGCGCACCCAGGGACAGAAGAGTTAAATCAGGTGTAGGGCTGCGCCGGGGCGCACCCGGAGACAGAATTGGATAAATCAGGTGTAGGGCTGCGCCGGGGCGCACCCGGAGACAAAAGAGTGGATAAATCAGGTGTAGGGCTGCGCCGGGGCGCACCCGGAGACAGAATTGGAAAATCAGGTGTAGGGCTGCGCCGGGGCGCACCCGGGGACAGAAAAAAGTGAAAACTAGGTGTAGGGCTGCGCCGGGGCGCACCCGGGGACAGAATACTGGATATCAGGGGTAGGGCTTCGCCGGGGCGCACCCAGAGACAGAAGAGGTTAAATAAGCTGTAGGGCGGCGCTGGGGCGCACCCGGAAACAGAATTGGATAAATCAGGTGTAGGGCTGCGCCGGGGCGCACCCCAGACAGAAAGAGTGAAAAAAACTAGGTGTAGGGCTGCGCCGGGGCGCACCCGGGGACAGAAGAGTGGATAAATCAGGTGTAGGGCCGGGGCGCACCCGGAGACAGAAGAGTGGAAAATAGGTGTAGGGCTGCGCCGGGGCGCACCCGGGGACAGAAGAGTGAAAACTAGGTGTAGGGCTGCGCCGGGGCGCACCCGGGGACAGAATACTGGAAAATCAGTGTAGGGCTGCGCCGGGGCGCACCCGGAGACAGAAAGAGTGAAAATAGGTGTAGGGCTGCGCCGGGGCGCACCCGGACAGACAGAAAGAGGGAAAACTAGGTGTAGGGCTGCGCCGGGGCGCACCCGGGGACAGAAGAGGGGAAATAAGGTGTAGGGGCTGCCGGGGCGCACCCGGGACAGAATTGGATAAATCAGGTGTAGGGCTGCGCCGGGGCGCACCCGGAGACAAAAGAGGGAAAACTAGGTGTAGGGCTGCGCCGGGGCGCACCCGGGGACAGAAGAGGAAATCAGGTGTAGGGCTGCGCCGGGGCGCACCCGGAGACAGAAGAACTGGAAAATCAGGTGTAGGGCTGCGCCGGGGCGCACCCGGGGACAGAAGACTGGAAATCAGGTGTAGGGCTGCGCCGGGGCGCACCCGGGACAGAAGAGTGGAAAATCAGGTGTAGGGCTGCGCCGGGGCGCACCCGGAGACAGAAGAGGTTAAATAAGCTGTAGGGCGGCGCTGGGGCGCACCCGGAAACAGAATTGGATAAATCAGGTGTAGGGCTGCGCCGGGGCGCACCCGGGACAGAAGAGTGAAAACTAGGTGTAGGGCTGCGCCGGGGCGCACCCGGAGACAGAAGAGGGAAAATCAGGGGTAGGGCTGCGCCGGGGCGCACCCGGGGACAGAATTGGATAAATCAGGTGTAGGGCTGCGCCGGGGCGCACCCGGAGACAGAAGAGGAAAATCAGGTGTAGGGCTGCGCCGGGGCGCACCCGGAGACAGAATTGGATAAATCAGGTGTAGGGCTGCGCCGGGGCGCACCCGGGGACAGAAGAGTGGAAAATCAGGTGTAGGGCTGCGCCGGGGCGCACCCAGAGACAGAAGAGGGTAAAAAAGGTGTAGGGCGGCGCCGGGGGCGCACCCGAGACAGAATTGGATAAATCAGGTGTAGGGCTGCGCCGGGGCGCACCCGGAGACAGAAGAGGGATAAATCAGGTGTAGGGCTGCGCCGGGGCGCACCCGGGGACAGAAGATTGAAAATAAAAGGTGTAGGGCTGCGCCGGGGCGCACCCGGGGACAGAAGAGGTGAAAACTAGTGTAGGGCTGCGCCGGGGCGCACCCGGGGAAACAGATACTGGATAAATCAGGGGTAGGGCTTCGCCGGGGCGCACCCAGAGACAGAAGAGGTTAAATAAGCTGTAGGGCGGCGCTGGGGCGCACCCGGAAACAGAATTGGATAAATCAGGTGTAGGGCTGCGCCGGGGGCGCACCCGGAGACAGAAGTGGATAAAACAGGTGTAGGGCTGCGCCGGGGCGCACCCGGAGACAGAAGAGGGGAAAATCAGGTGTAGGGCTGCGCCGGGGCGCACCCAGAGACAGAAGAGGGAAAATAGGTGTAGGGCTGCGCCGGGGCGCACCCGGGGGACAGAATTGGATAAATCAGGTGTAGGGCTGCGCCGGGGCGCACCCGGGGACAGAAATTGAAAATCAGGTGTAGGGGGATAAATCAGGTGTAGGGCTGCGCCGGGGCGCACCCGGGGACAGAAGAGTGGAAAACTAGGTGTAGGGCTGCGCCGGGGCGCCCCGGGAAACAGAATTGGATAAATCAGGTGTAGGGCTGCGCCGGGGCGCACCCGGGGACAGTTAAAAGAGTGAAAACTAGGTGTAGGGCTGCGCCGGGGCGCACCCGGAGACAGAAGAGGGAAATCAGGTGTAGGGCTGCGCCGGGGCGCACCCAGAGACAGAAGAGTTAAATAAGCTGTAGGGCGGCGCTGGGGCGCACCCGGAAACAGAATTGGATAAATCAGGTGTAGGGCTGCGCCGGGGCGCACCCAGAGACAAAAGAGGGTTAAATAAGGTGTAGGGCGGCGCCGGGGCGCACCCGGGACAGAATTGGATAAATCAGGTGTAGGGCTGCGCCGGGGGCGCACCCGGGGACAGAAGAGTGGAAATCAGGTGTAGGGCTGCGCCGGGGCGCACCCGGGGACAGAAGAGTGGAAAATCAGGTGTAGGGCTGCGCCGGGGCGCACCCGGGGACAAAAAGAGTGAAAACTAGGTGTAGGGCTGCGCCGGGGCGCACCCGGGACAGAAGACTGGGAAATCAGGTGTAGGGCTGCGCCGGGGCGCACCCGGGGACAGAAGACTGGATAAATCAGGGGTAGGGCTGCGCCGGGGCGCACCCAGAGACAGAAGAAGATGGTTAAATAAGCTGTAGGGCGGCTGGGGCGCACCCGGAAGACAGAAATCAGGTGCTGGTTAAATCAGGTGTAGGGCTGCGCCGGGGCGCACCCGGAGACAGAAAGTGAAAATCAGGTGTAGGGCTGCGCCGGGGCGCACCCGGGAGACAGAAGAGGAAAATAGGTGTAGGGCTGCGCCGGGGCGCACCAGAGACAGAAGACTGGAAATCAGGGGTAGGGCTGCGCCGGGGCGCACCCAGAGACAGAAGAGGTTAAATAAGCTGTAGGGCGGCGCTGGGGCGCACCCGGAAACAGAATTGGATAAATCAGGTGTAGGGCTGCTCCGGGGCGCACCCGGGGACAGAATACTGGAAATCTGAGGGTGCGGGGACACCTCTCTGGAAATCTGGAAATCTCTTGTCCCGGCCTGCGCCCGCGCCCTGGAGCCGCCCTACATCTGATTTCCTCTTCTGTCTCCGGGTGCGCCCGGGGCGCCCTGATTTTCCTTCCGGGTGCGCCAGCGCAGCCCTGACACCTGATTTCCCTCTTCTGTCTCCGGGTGCGCCCCGGCGCAGCCCTACACCTGATTTTCCTCTTCTGTCTCCGGGTGCGCCCCGGCGCAGCCCTACACTGATTTTCACTCTTCTGTCTCCGGGTGCGCCCCGGCGCAGCCCTACACACTAGTTTTCACCTCTTCTGTCTCCGGGTGCGCCCCGGCGCAGCCCTACACTGATTTTTATCAATTCTGTTTCCGGGTGCGCCCCAGCGCAGCCCTACAGCTTATTTAACCTCTTCTGTCTCTGGGTGCGCCCCGGCGAAGCCCTACCCCTGATTTATCCAATTCTGTCTCCGGGTGCGCCCCCAGCAGCCCTACACCTATTTTCCCTCTTCTGTCCGGGTGCGCCCCGGCGCAGCCCTACACCTGTTTTCCTCTTCTGTCTCCGGGTGCGCCCCGGCGCAGCCCTACACCTGATTTATCAATTCTGTTTCCGGGTGCGCCCCAGCGCGCCCTACACCTTATTTAACCTCTTCTGTCTCCGGGTGCGCCCCGGCGCAGCCCTACACCTGATTTTCCTCTTCTGTCTCCGGGTGCGCCCCGGCGCAGCCCTACACCTATTTTCCTCTTCTGTCCCCGGGTGCGCCCCGGCGCAGCCCTACCCCTGAGTTTTCCTCTTCTGTCTCCGGGTGCGCCCCGGCGCAGCCCTACACCTGATTTATCCAATTCTGTTTCCGGGTGCGCCCCGGCGCAGCCCTACACCTGATTTTCCTCTTCTGTCCCCGGGTGCGCCCCGGCGCAGCCCTACACCTGATTTATCCAATTCTGTTTCCGGGTGCGCCCCAGCGCCGCCCTACAGCTTATTTAACCTCTTCTGTCTCTGGGTGCGCCCCGGCGAAGTTTCCCCTACGCCCTGATTTATCCTCTTCTGTCTCGGGTGCGCCCCGGCGCATACACCTGATTTATCCAATTCTGTTTCCGGGTGCGCCCCAGCGCCGCCCTACAGCTTATTTAACCTCTTC